>NDGM011257128.1:14759-25820 GCA_002564305.1 Octomys mimax
AGAGAGAGAGAGAGATTTTATTAAAATCCAGAATTGCATGTAAACTACATGTCTTATTGCCTTAGATTGCTCTTGTTTGAAGATCTAACCCTTCATAGTTTGGCACTTTAGATGATAATGTGTACATATTTGAATTTTGCCACCTTACACGGAATTTTGAAAATATTTTATTATTTACTACAGTAATACCTCGGTTCATGGGCACTTCTTTTCACAATCTATTTGGTTCTCAAAAGCAATCAACACAATCTTGCTTCTTTCCATAAACTCCACAACATGTGACAAATGTCCCTGTGACCGTTCTCTCCAAAATCATAGAACAAATTAAGCTGGTGAACCAGGGTGCTGCTGTATTCATTTCATGACCTGGTAACAACATAATAAAGTGTTTGCCCAATAGGGCAGCTGTAAGCAAAACAGTTCTTTACTTCTGTGACTCTGCCCCTGCCCGTTCTGGGCGACACTGATCCCTTCTCCCCAGGGTTGTGAACAGGGCACTCCTGTCGAGGGTACGACACCCCACCCTTGTGCTCTCTCCTCTGCTTGTCGCCATGAGCCCTTCTGCTTCTCAAAAGTCCAGTGTTTGACTATAGATCTCTCTCGTCTGATTGTGTCCCAATCTTTTGTGCATCCAGTTCTTGTTCATCCTGCACCAACTATAACGCCAGATGTAGAAAATTAAATTAGCGTCAACTCAAACCACATGCAATTACATGTGCTGAAAGCCCTGCTGCTTTATGCCCTAAGTATCTTGCAGATCTGTGATAATATGACTCCTGCTTTATTGAATATTTTCAATTATAATCTTGCCCTGGATCTCATAGGCCTATTGGGGGTTGGGACCTGGGCTGGAGGATCTTGCATATGCTACTTAGCACTCTCATAAATGCTTCTCCAGTGCTTTTGTTCCCCCAGGACTATTTATTGAACACCTTTTCACTAGGCATTGCACTGAGTGAGGGAATGGAGTATTGAATAAGACAGTTTCTGCAAGGGTGTTCAGCGTCTAATGGGGATGGTAGATACAAATAACCAATCAAGCAATCATGAGGTAAAGATATATCTTGAAGAAATCCTTAGAAATGTACAGGTTGAGGGGTCTGGGGAGATAGTTCAGCAGTCTAAGCACCTTTGTGGCAAGGGTTAGATTCCTGTACTACATGCTGTGCCAGCCCCAGACTGGCATGGTGGTGCATGCCTGTAATCCTAGCACTGGGGAGGCCGGGACAGAAGGATCATTATGAGTCCAAGCTGCATAGCAAGACCCTGTGCCAATAAGTAAGTAAATAAATAAAAGATTTCTAAAAAGTTAAAAACTAAAAGAAATGTTAGGGTTGAAGCAAATGATGAAGTCTATGAGAAGATATAGCGAGGGGAAATTAAACACGCCTGAGAGAGGTGGAGAAGGATCCCTGAGAAAGTAATACCTAAGCTGAGATCTCAGAAGGAATCAGATCAGTAGCTTGTTGTGTAAAACCTGGTGGGAACACCATGATTCCTCAGGAGGAAGGAAAGATTGTGAGGATCCTGCATCCCGGAGAGCAGGCCCCTTGCAAGAAGGCCAAACAAGAGCAATATACCTTCCTTAATGAGGCTCCGAAGCCAGTGAAACCAGATCAAGGGAAGTTGGAACTTCATTTACAGATAATTTGAAAACCATTGAAAATGCTACAGAAGTAATTTTAATTGTAAAATATTGTAAGAGCACAAAAATAATAAATAGACAACACATTAGACATCTCTGTAGTTGTCACCAAAAATTGTTTTGCATTTGCTTTAGTTTGTGAAGAAATCTTCCACTGCAGTGAAAATTCAGAACCTCATCCCTTTCCCTCTCACTCTTCCTTTTTGTCCCCATGTAACTGCTTTCCAACATTTGGAGCTTATCGTTCCCACGGGACAGTGTAGGATCTACTGACACTCAAAGTGTGCAACTTCTATGACCTTGCAAACTGACGTTTAGGAATCTATTTTAAAGAAACTCTCACACATTAAAAAGCACTGAAGACATTTTTGGGAAATATAATTGTGGCATTGTGCATTGCAGTGACATAGTGGGACTAAGGTAATAGCCCTCAGTGGGGAAATGAATAAGAAAACCTTGGCTTAGTCGTGCACTGAAACACATTCATCAGCTGGGAAAAATGCCTTGAGGCTTATGAATTGATGAGGAGTACAAAAGTATAGGGTGTGTAGTTAAAAAGGCTTGTTGGATGGAAGTACATGATATATATTTCATTTACGTAAATTTCAAAGTCATAAATAAAATAGTATCCATTATTTGTGGGAGTAAATACAGGTAGTGAACATAGAAAAACATCAAACACTTTGGAGTAAGGACTGTGCAGTAGAGATTGGATTTTGAAACCTCAGTCTGGATACAGAATGCATTTGCAAGGGTGGATCAATTAGAAAGCTATTACAGTAAAGTAGCTGGGTGGCTGGACCTTTGATTAGGGATTCCAGGGTTATTTACAAGGTAAAGTTTTAAACCATATGATATTTGGCTCTAGAGCCTGAGGGATAGGAAGGAGTCACATGACATGTTTCTGGTATGAGTAATTTTGTTATTTGTGCTTGTATTTACCAATAGTGTGACAGATTTGGAGATAGGTGGAGGAAATAAAATTAATTGCACATAGGTTTAGGTGTTTGAAAATAATCTGAGTAACTCTCCAACTGGAGAATTTATGGATTTAAGGGAAGCATGTCTGAAGGTCAGCAGAGCATTCCGACATTTGATTGTGAGAGCTGCTTCGATTGTGAAGGTAATTAAATTTGAAAAACTAGTTGAAATTGATCAGGTAGCTGAAAAGCAAAGAAAGCCTAAGACTGAGCCTTAAGGGATCTTGTTTGGTAAGAAGAAGACAAAAATAAACAAGAAGGACCCAGGGAGCTAAGAGCTTAAGGCATAAGGAATACTTACTTTAGTTTTGTGTGTTTCATTTATATGAGGCAAGTTTTCACACTTTTCAATGCTGTTGGAAGGATTAAGAAAAGAGAGAGAAGCTGAATATATCAGAGAAAGTGAAGATAACTATTGAGTGAGATTCTCCCTAGTGGTAGAATCAATATTAGGCATTAAAAAATATCTAGTAAATTAAATGTAAACGGAGAAGAAGAAAGATACCATTTCTTTTGAAACAACAATGAAAGGGGAAAAGATTGATGTGGACACTGATGAATCTCCCGATTTGGGTAATGAGAATCAAAAGGTTTCATATCTGACGGCTTCTATTATTTCTCTCTGAAGTAGATGAAGCCACCAGTGAAAGTGATTCAGGAAATTTGAGAAAGTAGAGCTTGCAGGAGTTTCAGAGAATTGCATTGAGTTTTGGCAAGGAAACAACATGGATTTTCTGTCTCTTTTAAGGTCCAAGGTGAAACTGGTGATTTTGAATTTATGGTGGTGGTAATCTCCCTAGATTACACTTGTGTCTCCATTTAATCTAATCTCTTTAGATTAAACCTCTCCTAGGAATATCTTCATTTCTCCCACTGACAAACTACCCTTCTAGATGCACCACACACGTCTCAATTTATAATCAATATGAAGTGCAGGTCATACTCAGGTAGTCCAAAATATTCTCTTAATCTGTGTCCAGAATAGCTGCAAGTACCCTTTGCAATGGTAATATTCTAAGGTTTACTGTTCACTAGGTATGTCCTAAGCACACAGACTCCCAAATTTTTGTGTTTAAGGTCTAAAGGAAGAATGGAATGTCTTAAACACTCTGTCAAAACTCTGTAAATGACAATGTGAGACTAAAGAGCTATCTCTTCCCTAATGGTTTGTATAGTCTATGATATAAGTGCAATCAACTCTATGCTAGAAAGAAGGGCCCTATGCCTCTCGAATGTGGCAGAGTTTATGGTGTGCAAATTTTCCTTATTGTTACTTAGGGAAGAATGTGTTTGGAAGTCTGAGAACACTGAGGAGGATTTTGCTATGGTTACTGTGGTTGGGTTGACTCAGCAACATTATTGACACACATTTGCTTTTCCATAGATTCAAAAGAACCAGTGTTTTCTTTTTAAAGTGACTTCATCTTCCATCATAAACCCTTGTACTCTAAGTCCTTGTGAGAGAATTCCTTGGAAACCAAAGAACATTTAGTCATTTAGTACGTATGTGGGCTCTTTCTCTTTTTAATTTCTGAAGTTCTTTGAGTGAGTAAATTAAAAAGTAGTGTGTTAGTATTTCACATTTTGTTATTTCTGAAGAGAATTTATTTCATAAGCAAGTTTATAATCTAAACAGTGTTTCTGATCTTCTGTGAAACTTTCAGTTACAGCTGTGCTTTGCATACAGACTGGACCATTTTTGCTGGAGTTTTGTCTGAAGAATATAGTGTAGTAGAATGATCACTAGTTGTGTGGAGTAAGAAAACCCCTGAGTTCTAGTCCAAACTCTGACACAACCGTAACCTTGAGTTACTCTTTGCATTGACCCCAGATTCCTGATCTGAAGAAAGAGAAGTTTTATTAGGTAATTCTTAAAATACATTCTAGATCTGCACCTCAATTTTAGTAGTTGACACAGCTGCTTGGCCACATGAAGAAAGGCTGAACTGCAAGATTATTAATTCTTATGTAGTACAATTAAAATGTGCATGTTTAAACCTGAGTTTAAGTTCCCATGTTCATTCCCTTATGCATGCTTTCATTCAATAATTAGTATTAGAAATGTGGGAATGGTGATGAACAAGAAGATGTTTCAGCTCCTAAGAGGGCCAGAGTATAGCAAGAAAGGTAGACGCATGTTGCCTGCTTTTTAAAGAACTGTGGTAATTGCTTGTGCGACAATATCTGACCTCAAACCTCACCTTTTAAAATAGCCATTCTCATAGACGGAATCTACATGTAACTGTCATGTCACACATCAAACTTTATACATCTCAGGTTGAACAGAAGACTCTAGTCCTTCCTTTCAAACCCATTCCCTTTCATTTTTGTGAATTACTCCTATATTCACCTACCTATTCACGATCCTGATTTCTGCTGCTTCTTCATTACCTTTTCATCGACTACATGGGGAAATCCTAATGAAAATATAGTGAGAGCTTTGCATTCCCATGGCTACTGCTGTAGTGCAAGCCACTGTCCTCACTTCGCTGGGTTCCTAGACAAACCTTTGTCTTACTCTTACCATTCCTGCCTCATTCCAACTGGTCTCCACAAGCAGGTAAGCAGTCTAGACATGAAAATTCAATCATGTCATCTCCCAGGATACGACCTCCTCTTGCATCCCATCTCAAATAAAATTCAAGAGACATGTTCTACCCCTTGCTGTGTCTCAGACCTCCTCAAGGTGCTCTACCTCTTGGACCTGAAGCTCTTGCCATGCTGGTTAAAGTCCTTAAACACAAACAGGATCTTCATGTGATCACGTGATGTTCCACTGCAGTGACATGGTCAACTCTTAGTTTTACTGCAGCCAGCTTTTCGTTTTTCAGGTTTCCATTCAGATACCACCTTCTTAGAGACAACATCTCTGACCACCTAAATTGTATCTCCTCAACACTTTGCTTTTTCACTGCCATGGTCACAGCATCTACCACAGATTTTAATTGCATGATACTTTACTCCCCTGTTTATTGGCTTGCCTATGAGACAAAAATCTCCATTAACAGAAAATTGTGGGTTATTTTTTTAAATTACCATCTACCATAGTTCTTTCTGCTTAAAAAAAAAAATCCCGGCCCCATTGTCACTACATTTTCTTTTCCTTTGTACCTGAAAACAAAGGTGTTCTTTGACATTTCTTATAAACCAATTACCAATTATATAAAGACTGGTACAATTCAAAAGTCATTGGCAATTGTATGACATAATTAGTTCTTTCAATCTATGCATGTGTAGTAAATCACAAAAGGAGATATTCTTAATTTAACTCATTTAAATTCAATTTCAGTATTTATTCATATAGGAAGATGTGGAAGAATTTTAATTAGTAGTGCACTTAGTGACTGTCTGACAATTTTCACACAATGAGAGCTAGTGCAACTTTTACCTTTGTGCCCTTCAGAATGATCCATAATAATTTTATTTCTTTCAGTAAATGCCTTACCCATAAAAGCCTAAGTATTAATGTGCTAGTAAATTTCCATCTATTTTTCTGAGAAATAAGTTACAGACATCTCAGTCTCTCCCATTATATTGATCCTTATTTATGTTAAATAATTGATAATAGAAAGGAAAGAGATAGAGAAAAATAAATATTTTTTGTATTCATATAGCCCCTTGACGTCATTCATTCTAATTGGAATTATGAAAAAAGATGAGTGTAAAATCTCAGTCATTTATAAATAACATGTACATTGTAAAGGGTCAAAACACAAAAATATATACAGTGAAACCAAGGTAGCTAAATCTTCTTTTAAATTTTAAAATATTATTTTAAGGCCTAGAAAACAATATAGAGAATTAATACTTCCATTATTAATGAAAAAAATGTCATTCTAGCCAGGCATGGTGGCATGTGCTTCTAAACGCAACATTCTGATGCCAAGACAGGAGTGTTGTTAGGAGTTTGAGGCAGCCTGGTCGACAGAGTGAGAACTTGTCTGAAAAAAAAAAACAAAACAGACCAAACAAATAAGCAAATAAAAACAAAAGAAGGATGTTCTACTAGTAGTTATTTCACTGTAAAAAATGTCATTATAAAATACACCAAACACAAGAATACATATTATATGTATGTCAAAAGGACAACTATAAAAAGAAATATATGTCTATTGAATGTTAGTCCAAGATGCACTTAGAGCTGAAGCCTTGAGCTTTCTGTGTGCCTCCTGTGGAGACATCTTTTGTCCTCCAAAGTGGAATCAACCTATTCTTCACAGATTTCACACATACGTGAATATCTATAACTCATGTGTTCTTTTTCAGCGATTTTGGGACTTTATATGAATGGACTAATTCTGGATATGTTTTCCTCTGAGTAACTTTTTCATTTGAAATGTTTTTGGGATTGACCCGTGATGATGTATGTCATTGTAGGATGTGCATTTTATTGTAGCATAATTTTGTTAAGTTATGAACAATGTTGCTATCAATGTATCTTTCAGGGCATTGTAATATAATCTTGAGCACTGGATTTTAAGCTGCCTTGAGTCCAAACCTCAGAATTAATTTTAAATAGTTGTTAAACACACATGAAAACACTACACATGTATATGCATACTTATCTAAAATAATATATTTACAAAATGCCATCAACTTCGGTACATGTTGCTATTTTCTAATATATTCAAATTTATTTTCAAAAGTGTTGAATGGTCTGCAATATATTGATGGCATGGTGTCAAAATACCTACTTTCAAAAGCTGTAGAGCAATTACTTTGAAGATAACAAATAATGTGTTAACTGTTTGTGCCCTCCTATCTTGTTTTTAAATTTTGTATCATTGCTTTTATTTTTTCTCCTTTAAAAAAAAAAAACAATATCCAAGGGCTGAGGGTATAGCTCAGTGGACTAAGCACTTGCTTAGGTAAGCACAGGGGCCAGAATTTGGTCCCTGGCTCCAAATGCCATGCTAGCCCCGCTCTTGGGCATGCTGAGCTGGCGAAGGAGTCTGGGCATGGTGGCTCACGTCTGTAATCCCAGCACTAGGGAGGCAGAAATCAGGAGGATCACTACTAGTCTGGGCTGCATAGTCAGACCCTGACCAAACAAAACAAAAAAAACAACAGAACAAAAAAGCAATATCCACAAGGAGGGCCATTTATTTTCTAGTTTAAGAATGAATGTGACTTAATGAATATAATCATTGTGTACTGCAAACATGCACTAATAAAAATAAAAATTAGCAAAAGATACAAACATAAAGAAACAAGGAGATATGGGGAAACAGCGGTGAGGAAGATTTTGGTGCAGGAGGGTAAAGCATGTATTCACTGTCTTGCTTTTAATGACAGTTATATGAATATATATGTAATGTACAAACTTTTATATTATATACTTCAGGCATTTATAATTTATTATATGTCACTTATTCATAAATAGAGTTGCTAAAGTGAAAAAATTAAAAAAGCTGCAAAGAATATAATTAAATTTTACTCAGGTTTTCATGAACAGAAGTATGGCTTTAAAGTTTTACTAATGTAGTAAAATCTTTTTTGTCTACTATTTAAAAAATCCATTTGAATCATCTCTATTTTTCTCTCAAAGATCCCCTTACTTTGGAACTGTATCTAAGTCAGCCCTCTGATCAATTTTCTTCTCTTTCTCCATTTCTAATATTGATCTGTCAGTCTCCTTACCCTCAGAAAATTAGTTTTACGCTGTAAAACTTTTGCTAAATTTTTATGTGTGTTTATTATTTTACAACAAAATGTATTTCTTATTTGGATTTATATTTTTCCATATATTCTCCTTCATGAAAAACTTTTATAATTTTCCCTCACAGTGGGTTGTACTATTTACTCTGACAAAAAACCAAAACCTTGTCCCAGTTTATCACTGAACCCCCAGGGGATGTTATTATATGGCACAGACTGACAGGAGACTTTGGGATTTAGGCAAATCCATTGTTAACAGAATTTCAGTATAATAAGTATAAGTCTGCACTTTAAATCATAGTCCTGTCTTCAGTAAGGATCAGATGGTGTTTCTCAGAGTTACTTTCCGACAGTGAAATCCAGAAAAAATTCCGACTCCCAAAGGTAGAGCAGTGGTCTGACTCTAGGTGGGGACGCCCAGGCTGACTCTGGTGATCTTGTCTGTTTCCTCCTTCATGCAGATCTGAGGATGCAGGCGAGGCCAAGAGCTTTGTGTTGGGGTTGCACACCTGCTGGTCCTTCTTCCTGGCAACCTCAGTGGCCACCCTCACGTACCCAGGGCAGCCCACATCAGCTCATGAAATCGTTCTTTCTGGGCTGGCATTCTTTAATTTTTTCACTCTTCTTTCTAGCTTATCTTCCCTAATTTGTAATGGCTGTATATGCTCTAGGAAATCTTCAGACTTTTCCTAATAATGTGTACAAATACTTTATACATTGTCCATTTCAAGTTGTTCTAATTAATTTCTAATTCTTCAGGTTGCATTCCACATAAACACCCACCTTTGGTACAAAAATATTTTGATTTTGTACAACTGTTCATTAAAAATACTTACATGTGATTATAATTATAATACTAATAAGTGATTATTCTAATTAAGCTAATTCATTCTTAGGTTAAATATTAATCTAATACTTATACGTGATTATAAACATAAGAAGGAAATACAAGTTTCTTCTGTTGTCAAAGAGGTTTGAGGCATTACATCGCCACATAATTACAGTACTGAAAACTTGTGTACTCTGAGGTCATCTCTGTGACTTGTCACCAGGGTGGTTGTTAAGTATTTTAGGAATGTACCATAACTAAATATAAATGTCGCATTTAGAAATATTACGTTTCTGAAACAGATATTTGCCAAACCCAATGCTTCCGGTCAGTTTGTGATAGAGAGTAATAGCCTCAGGGTTTTCAGTGATTAAAGTGGCTAAACTATTCCAGATAGCAAAGCATTAGAGAAATAAAAGAGAAAGATCTTGAAATGGTGAGGAGGCTGGTAGATAGTGTTTGCAAGAGTTGCTTGATAGTACACTCTGAGACGTGAGGCGTTTCTTTCACCCCTAGATCACAAGGACCTTAACCTCTCAAAACACTTATACTACATCCCCAGTCGTGGCAGTTCCTATACCTATTCACTCAAGACAGCCAACTGTACAAAATAATTCCAGACCCCACTTTCAGTAATGTCAGGTTTATAGTTTGATATGGGTTATGGTGGGTGTATTCATGCCAAAAATATTGTCAAATATATGTTATTTTAAAAAAGAGTCATTATTAGAGTTTGTCAGCACATGACTGTTTATGCTTGGTCTTTCTCTTCCAAGAAACAATGATTATTGGGACACCTTATGTCCAGGGGATCAGGTAAATGTACATATTTCAAGTCAAAAAATTTTCATGGAATTATCTCTTTAAACTTTTTTTAGCATTTGTCTATCTTATTTTTCAATGGAAATTGGTAACGTCAGGTGGTACCTTAACTTCCTAGCCTATTAAAAACCAAAAGATGTAGTTGAACAATTCTAAATTTGATTTGGCTTTTCATTATAGTTCTTGTCAGTTCATCATCCACTAACTTACCCTTTGAAGTCATTAGAGGGATACAATTTTGACTCAGATCTGCTAGCAGATAAGGCAAACTAAATTACACCAGAATGTGCCTCTTTGGTAAGTATTCTAGATGGAAACCTTCAAAAGTTAACCTGAATATAACTTGACCTACTTGGAAATTCTTACTCTCTGCTTTTACTAGTTTGAGTTCAAACTGTATAGCCAAGGGAACAAAGAACAAGGCTAAAATTAAATTTAAAAACTTACTCAGTGTGGTGGCAAGCAACTGTAATCCCAACACTTGGGAGGCTGAAAACAGGAGGATCACTATGAGTTCAATCTGTGTAGTGAGACCCTATACATCCTGCAAAAATACGCTACAAAAAAGAAACAAAACACAAGTACCTACTAAAACTGCAAAGCAAAAATAACTAATTGATTTTTATAAAACTATTTGAACTACTCAACCAAATATTTCCTCTTTAGCCCACCTTACCCAGGAAGTTTACCAAAAGCTGAAGAAATTTTGGTTGTTATTACTAGGGCAAGGGTGGCATTGTTTCTAGCTGATAGTGCTTGAGGCTAAGTTTCCTGAATGGTTAGAAAAGATCCCACAAAGAAGAATCATCCCATCTCAGATGTTAGTAATGTTCTGCTAAAACCCCAGATTGGGCGGAAATTGGGATTACCTTTTCATGACCCACAACGTAGCAAAACTTCCTCAGAGTCCATTTCAATTACTTCTGCTCGTTGTCTTTGGCAGCTGTCACATCTGTTTCCGCAGTTCCAAACTTCAAGCTATCCCACCCTTCCTTTCATATACTACGCTTCCTTTCCTGATTTGGAACAGTTTAGCAATGATTTTTATCTCTTGTTTCATCCCTTCTTGCCTGCATTCTCCTAAATTAGTTTGCCTCCCATTCTACTCAACAAAGGGACTTTTTTTT
>NDGM011257134.1:2709-14045 GCA_002564305.1 Octomys mimax
AAAGAAAGAAAGAAAGAAAGAAAGAAAGAAAGAAAGAAAGAAAAAGAAAGAGAAAGAAAGAAAAGAAAAGAAGGAAAGAAAGAAAGCCCACTGATATGGTATTACCCTTCATACCCTTCTAGATATCTTCCCCAAAGTCATGATAACATATCACAATTATCTATCTATCTATCTATCTATCTATCTATCTATCTATCTATCTATCTTAGCAGCGCAGTTCATTGTAGCTATATTTTGGGGGCAACATATCTGTATGTCAATATATCAGTGGATAAAGAAAGTGTGGTATTTAAATGCAATGTAATTTTCCTCTACTCTACAAGAATAAATGCATCACTTTCAGGAAATCACCTGCATCTTGAGGTTTCATAACAATAAATGGCCTGGCACGCTCAAGGGCCTGAGTTCAATCCCAGTTATGCAAAATAAATAAATAAATAAATAAAGTAAAAAAATAAATAAATCAGACACATATGATTACATATTTCCTCACTTCTCTTAAATTGAAAAGAACCAAAATATAAATAAAGAACATAATACATGATACCTAATAGGAAGTAGGATGGCAGATTTTGTTCAGAGGGGAGTGAATCAAAAGATAATGGGAAGGGTGAAAGAGAGGAAGGTTAGCATATAAAATAAATAGTTAAGATGAGTTATATATAGATACCAAGTCCCTGCAAAGAACGGAATCATTATATCATTCAAGCGTGTACTAATAAAAAATTAAAACTGAAAAACAATACATTGCCATCTCTGATCTTACGTCTTCTGGTGTCTCGGTCATAGACTTACACTGACTGTACCTTCTTCCTATTGCCTCCCTCACTCTTTGCTAACCAACTTCTCAATCTCCTATTCTCCATTCATTTCCAACTTGTCATACTTTCTGTTTCATCCATTTTACCTATGGCAATTCCATGTATAACCTTCAAGGCCAATGCAATATTGACTACCATCTTCATTTACTAGAATAGTACAAAGGTCTCCAACCCTTTCACTTATGATTGGTCTTTCATTCTTCAAACATAGGTAAATTATTGAGACAAAGACATGTGTCATGAAATATTCTTCTTTGAATTGATCTATTTATTTTGTTTAATTTGAGAGTACCTAAAATATTTCTTAAAAGCCCATTAATAATTACTATCTTTTTGTGCACTCTCATTTTTATTTTTGTTATATAGGTACTACAGCAGATTTTCCAAGAAATGCTATAAGTTTTCATAGTTTTTGTCAGACATTTCATAGTGTTCCTTTGCCAAGTATCTAACACATACTTATTTTACATTTCAATATCTTTTCCATGGAAACATTTTTTAAGTACAGTTGATATAGATCATTTGTACAGTACTTATAGTTTGTATCTTGTAATTATATCAGTCAAACTCATAAATTTATGGCTGCCGGAATTAACTGTGTTACATAAAATCAGTATCCTGGGTGCTTTATTTAATGTTCAACAGTTCCCATTTAGTACCCAGAAATATTGTTACATATTATGTTTTCAGAAGTTTAACTGGGTATATGCTTCTGCAATATTTTTTGAAATCCAATAAAACTTTCAGAAACAGGTATTTATTTGTATTAGCAATAAATTAAAGTACATTTAATTAACAATAGATTAAAACAAAACTCAAGTATTACTAATTAGATATGCAGCTATACAATGACATTAGAGTTACAAAACTGTTTTTAAAATCTCTGCACTTATAGCCCAATGTCTATTAACTTTTATAAAAGCTGTATCTGTTTTAAATGATCATATTAATGTGGTGGCTTTATGCATTTTTTAATGCCCTGGTCACTTTATCACCACTGGATGATTTCACTAGAAAAGGTATTCTCCTTGCCTCCCCTTGCTTCTCCTCCCCTTCTCTGCTCCCCTGCTCTTCCCTTCCCATTTTCCTCTTCTTTATTATTATCATAAAAACTAGAGTTTGGAGCACTAGTATAAAGCTATTTGTAGAGAAAGTAAGCGGCATGATGCAGGAATGGTAACGGACTACATTAAATACAAAACCCAACATTTTAAATACTTATTTGGCATCATGGTGGGAAGAAGCATTTCAACTTGTTTTTTATATAAAACAAATTCTACTTCAGGAAAAGTCATGGTATAATTGACACATGATAAAAATTTTGCCATCCAAATGTGATGTGGCTAAACTGGGACATTATATATTTTTAACACTGACAGCTGATCTTTTAGAACAGTTTAGGGCATAAGGAATGTGGATTTTTAGGTCCTGTAAATTCATGAGTATCTGAGTCACATACTGGTTGACACATTCTAAGAGTACCAGTTTGAAACCTCAAAATGGAAAAAGTATGATACTGTGTCATGTGATTTTCGTTAGCCATTGCCTTTTACATGACACTGAATACCTTCTATTTCTACACAATGTACAGAATATGTCAATATCCTTATAAGGATATGTTACAGAATATGTTAATATCCTTATAAGGAAAGCACGAACATTATGATCAAGGTCAGTTATGCACATAAATATTCTTTAAATCTTAGTCTGAGGATACAGTATTCCCTTATCAATTTTCTTTTCATTAAGGCAAAAATACACACGTAAAACAGCAGATAAAATTCACGGAAAAGTTTTACCTAAAAATTTAGCTCCCACAGATATTAAATAAATCACTGATGAGTTATAATTGTTAATACTCAATTATGTGATATTTGGAAATGTACTACTCAGCTCCAGTTTTCAAATTTGGGGATGTAAAAGTTCATTCTCCAGTGGAAGCCATTCTCTGCTGTACGTGTCCTAGCTTATAGATCATCTAGAGTGATCAGTGACGATATTTATTTTTAATGTAGTTCAAGATTAAATGCAAACCCTCAGTTTTTAGATATTTGTAAATCTCTCTACGATTGATGAATTTTTGTCCCTTCCTTCCATGATGTCTCTATTTTCTGCATGAATTCTTTGGTTACTGATTTCTGACAGCTCTAACACCTCGTTGTTGTCAATTTTGAACCTCTGGTTAGAGAATATTTCCTTCAAAATCCATTGTTATCTTTATAGGGGGAGAATTTGACATTTTAATCAATCTCCATGTTGGCTTTAGTGTACATTGATAGATATCTAAAGTGCATCCAATATGACAACCAATCAAAAATGAAATGATAATTCCTGAACACTGTATACTTTGATATTTAATACCATTTCTGTATAACTTGCTACCCTTTCAAGTTAAATTAAATTATTTTATTTAATTGATTTTGCTTCATAGCCTACATGGAACTTCAAAGACAACTATAAATATCTTCTTCACAAAGGGTTGTTAAAATATAGTCATTGAGATATTCACTTATTTAATAAAGAATTACATCAAATATATGACTTTTATGACCTCTTTACTTCAAATCAATTCAGTGAATAATTTCATATTTCTAGAACTCTGTATTCAATATCTGTGTATAGCTATACTTAAGTAAAATGTACCTATTATTTGCTGAAATAAAATTAAGTTGTTCAGTTTTGCTTAGTATTTACTCACAAATATGTAAAGTCAGAGTGATTATATGTAGGACTTGGTTGACTCCTTTTTTATGTTTATGGGCTCCTTGCTTTGATTGTGAACATGTTAAACATTTGTGAAATGTTTAAACTTATTCAGAACTTAAAAAATTAAAGATTCAATATTTATTGTACAATCATTGATGTATTGCCCTCACAATTAATATGTGATAATATAAATAAAACTCCATTTGATAAACCTAATTCAAATGTGTTACTAAAGATATTTGCCTTTTTGAAATAATTTCACAGTAAATCATAGTTATTTATCATATCAGCTATGGATATAAAGCAGAATTAATAGTGTTCTTAATATAGAGAAATATATACACTGACCAATTGGTGGTCTAACACCATGCATTGCTAGATGCTTTCTAAACCCATTTTCCTGGCCTGCAGTGCTGGTCCCAGCCCAGGGGCATGCTTGAGACTGCAATTGTGATTGGGTGTGGTGGTGTACACATATAATCTCAGTTATTGGGAGGCTGCAACAGGCGGATCACTATGAATCCAACCTAGTAGTGAGATCCTGAACACCATGTAGACTCTTCTCTAAAAATAAAATAATAAATAAATAAATTAATTAATTACATCTTTTAAAAACACATTTTCATTTTGTAATGCTATAAATCTACATATGTGTAAGACACTAGCACATTTTCCATATTTTTGAACATACTATGTTAAAAAACAGAAAATAAATATATAAAGAATGTGGTCATTGTGTATACCTAAAATGTGCCAATAAATGTAGATAAAAATAAATATATAAAATATTATTAAGTGGCATATGTAATTCTAGTAAAAGTAATTAATGAATTTATGCTTTTACTGTGACAAATTAGCCTCACTCTGAAGGATTCTCACTTACACTTCAGGTATCTGAAGCAGGAACCCATTTGCCTCATCACCTTGTATGTTTGTGTGCGTGCTCCAGTAATAGATGTGTGATTTCTGTTCCTACTTATGGGTTTAGACATTTACACATCAAAGTCTATAGTTTAATGCAGTGTTATCAGTCATTATGAAAGCAATTATAATGGATTCCGAACTACTGTGAGGGAGCCATGGATGATGACCACTCTGGCTTCTTTGGGCTGAAAGGTTTTGTAGTTGTTGATCAGCAGTCCAAGATAATTTAATGAGGTTCTATCTGAAGGCCCTCAATAGACACCAGTCATTTTTATCTTGGGTGGGCACATAGCTTCCAGTCTGAAGGAGACAAAGCCAAACAATTAAACACTCATGGGTCAAATAATCACATCAACAGGATAATTATGAATATAGTCAAAGATTTGTAGCAAGTAGACACTAATAACTTCCCATAAAAATGATAAAAATAAAAAGAAATGATAAAGATAGGGTCCAGTGAACCTTAGCATCTTACATACCATTGATTTGATATATAATATTTTGAACAGCTATTGAGACATTAGAAGGATATGGAATGTCATAACATTTTAAAGTTTATAATTATAAAAAGACTAGTTAGAACTTTTTGTAGGTCCATTAGCAGAGATCTCTTAAACATGGGGTTTAATTCCTTTTTATAATTTCCATGGCCATTGGGTATTATCTCAAATAAACTGGCCAACTCTTACTATTGCTGGGGGCATATCAGAAGGGGGAATGTTGTAGGCAGTTGAATTAGATAAAAATATTATAGATAATAAGACAGGGCCAGGCCCTCAAGGAGACAACATGGAAAACAATGTGACTTTGCAATTTGGAAGAGACAGACACTCCCTATAGGCCAGTGTCTCTTTCAAGACAAAAAAGAAAACAAATACAACTATATACTTCCCTAGGGTTGGGCGTCAGGGATTGACATTCTAAATAGGTAGCAATCACCTTGAAAAAGCCCAAATGAGTCACTAACCCATCCCCCAACAGGAAGAGATCTTGTCCTGTATTCATGCCCCCTTGCTACATGACTAACTTATAGCAAAGTGACTCACAAAATTGATTAAATTAATTTTACCTGAGCAATGGTGCTTGTAATCTCATTGGTTGACCATAGTTTTGTCATACCTCCTGCCCAGCTAAGCGAGCTCCCATGTTCTCCACCACCTTAAACCCACATCACTGCATGATGTTCCTCTAGAAAAGTCCCTGGAAGAGACAGCTTCTTGAGGACTACCTACTCAGGACCCCCTTCTGTCCCTCTCTTAGACAGAGGCTTTCTTTCCCCCAATAAATACATTCTGCTCATAAAAAAGAATTATAATGGAATCATAAAATATAAACAAAACAAACCAAACAAAAACCAAACACATTAAATTCCTCTACCAGGAGGAAAACTTCCTCTTTACTCTCTAAAGGGGAAAGCATGGATGACAGTGACAAGCAGCATAAGGGCAACTGGAGCTGTGCCTAAGGAAGGAGCCAGTCACCACTGAAGCAAATGGGTGGTTTGTAGAATACATTGTATGGGACAAGTTGAAAATTCTTTCTGGACACTCAAATTAGAAATGTTTAGTACTTATAAAAGTATTTAGGCAGGGCAGACATTTGTATATCTTATTAAATTAGAACATGATTTTTCAGGATAGATCTAGACTAACAAATAATTGAGCAGAAATTAAAGTTTTTATGTACAACCCATCCTTTTCTTCCTTCTTATTAACATCTTGCTATAGTATGTTATATTTATCTTTTTGAAGAACAAATCCTGATACATCATAATAATTAATGTTCACAGTTTCTACTGGAGCTCATTCTTTGTTCCGTACAGTTATATATTGATTTTGGCAAATCCAACAGGGCATATCTGCTACTATGATTCACTAACCCAGTCTTCTGTAATTTCTATAATTAATTTCTCACTCTCATTTTCTCCCTCACCATCTGTAATTTTCTTCTTCTCTCCAAGCCTCTGACAACCATCAGTCACTATGATTTGTTTGTGTTGTGAGTATATAATCAATATAGGAATCCAAGTACCCAATTAAAATTAGAAGATTTTTACTAGCTGAGCTCAGCGACCATCAGCATAGACCCCTGTTTCAGAGTCCAAAAGAGCAGTCCTGACCAGAAGACGTGGCATGTATATGAAATGGGTGAGAAAAAGACAAAAATAAAACACAAAGAAAATATAATGTGAATATGCAATACATCGTGCTTGTCAACAGTTAGATCAGCATGCATCCTGCCTGTCAAACAGATTTTCCTTTTCTTGCTATACATCTGGCTACTTTTTCCTGTTATTGTTTAGGGTCAGCAGCTTTCTCAGGGCATGTTTCCTCCATCTGGTTACTTGTTTGACACAAGGCGTGTTTTTACCTCTCTGGGGTCAGCTAAAGTTTATCATGGCAATCCTTATGCTAAGAGTCTGGATTCAGGCCATCACAGTTTGCATTTTTGCCTTTTCAAAATGTATTTAGTGCAGGGTTTCCAGGGTCAACAGGATCTCACTAGGGAAATCGTACTCATAATGATCCTCCTCTTTTCAGCCTCCCAAGTGGTGGGATTACAGGCGTGTGCCACCACGCCCAGTCTCAATTACTATTTTTTTCAGTGTGTCCCGGGGGAGGGGCCAGCACAGCATACAGGGTACCAATCCCTGGCTGCTGCGTTCTGCCTAAGTAAGCACTTTATTCCACTGAGCTCTGGTCCTCCAAAATGTTAGATATTTATACTCATAAGCCATACTCTTTTCAGACTTTCTTTTTTGTCACACAGCAGTATGAATTTATAATTCCTTCAGCTCTTCTTTCAGCTTTGTTGGTGTCTCAGTTACTTTTCTCTCATAGCTGGGACAAAATACCCAACATCTAGAATTAAGGAAGGAAAGGTTTCTTTAGCTCACAGGTAATGGAGGTTTCAGTACACACTCAGCTGACTCTAAGGCAGAATGATGCAAGGCAGAGGGCAGCAGTTCATGCCTACAGAACACAGCAAAGAGCAAAGGGAGGAGCAGCTGCTATGGCAGCTAGCAAGCCTCTCTCCCTTCCCTACATTGTATGCAAATTACACACCCCAGGGTGGATGTAGTGCTTACAACCGTAATCCCTGCATTGGACCATGGATTACACAGAAACTCTAAAAGCCTTCCTCAGTGACTGCATGAGGTTTTGAGGAACAACTAAACACAAACCATGACAGTTGGCATTTCTTTTTATCAGTGAATAATATTCTCTTATGTAGGTGGACCACAATTTATATACTGTGCTAGACATCTCAGTTGCTTTCAATTTAGGTCAATAAAGAATAAACCTGGTCTATACATTTGTGTGAACATTTTGTATTAAACTTAATTGTTCAGCTCATGTAGGTAACATTCAAAACACAATCCCAGTTGTACAGTGTTATGTTCAGTATTATTAGAAATTGCCAGGCTACCTTCCAAAGTACAGCACTATTTTGTATTCCTGCAATCATATTATGAGAGTTCCTGTTTTCCATATTATCTCCAATCTTTGATATTGTCAATGCACTGAATTTCAACCACTTTGGTAGATTTGTAACAGTAACTAATTGTTTGAATTTTCATTATACCAATGACGTATAATGCTCAGCATCTTTTCTTTTGTTTATCTGCAATCATACTTTTTTTTTTTTTGATTGGCACATACATCCACAAGGGCTTTGTCCACTTTTAATTGAATTTTACTGTTCTTATTGTTGTTCAACTTGGATAAAAGTCCATGCTGCAAACACTTTCTCCCTGCCTCTGGCTCATCATTTGTGCTCACTTATTACTTTTCACAGAGTAAAGCTTTAAAACTATAGCAAAGCTGCTTTTCTTCCTGCCATGCATCATGCTTTGGGTGTCGAATCTAAAGAAAAAAAAAAATCACCCTAAGATCAAGGTGAACAGGAATTTCCCTCATCTCATCTTCTAGAATTGAATACTTTTGTATTTATGTCTTTGAACTTTACTTAAGTACGGGAATTGAAGCTAGGGTCTCTGTATTGTATGAGCTACATCCTCAGCTATTGTAGTACTAGTAGTGTTTGGAGAGAAATTGTATATTAAGTTAATTAAGGAAGAACTATTTTTCAGCTTTATTTATTTCTCCCTTTACGCTCTCATATCATTGTATAGATCATACCAGTGTGTATGTTTTCTTTTTTTCTAAGACCTTTCTTGCAAACCCACACTTAGTATGCCAATGAATCCAGGCTCTTGCTTATGCTAGGCAAGCACTCTAAAACTGTCCCTGAGCTAAAATTCGAACATTTCTGAATGTATGTCTACTAACGAAAATATTCCCTCGAATTTGGTCTACTTGAGCAAGATTTATTTTTTATGTTTCCATTTGGAAAGATAATTTTCACCATGTTCTTTGATGAACATTCTCTCCCTATGGCAGTTCTAGGGCTTTGATTTCTCCAGATCTTGAATATGATATGCCTCTGTATGGATTTTTTGTTGTCATTCCTTCTTCTTGGTGTTTTCTGACCGTTTAGATTTCTTCTTTGGTGGCATCATTTTGAAGAAATCTGAGCAATTGTGGCAGCAAATGCTTTTATTTGTCTTTGTATTCTTCTCATCTGGCCTACCCAAGATCCATGGATAGCATGTAGCATCCTTTTACTTTAACTTTCTCCTTTTATTCTTTTTTTAAAAATTTCTCTAGACATATCTCCTTCCATACTGATTATTTCCTCAGATAACAATGGATTCATCAATGGTAGTCTTTTCTAATGATTTTGAATTCTAGTATCTCTTTCTATTATTTTCTTAATTTATATCTTATTAGTGCATGCTTACAGGACATGCACAAAATATATCTAAATTATATTTTCATTCTCTCCCTTCTTCACCTGTCTTGGATCTTCTTTCTTGGAATTTTCATTTGTCAGCTTAAAATATTCTCATGATCTTGGTGATTTTTCACATTTTCCATTAGATTTTAAACACAGCAGCTATAATTATTTCAAATTCTTGGTAATTTGAAAATTCTTTGTAATTTCAAAATTTCTCCCATAACAAAAGATTGTTTAATCACTCATGTAGTTGCTGCAAGTGTCTGTTGAAAGCTTGAATTGACCTATGTGGCAAATATCACAGAAGTAAATAGGCGTATAGGGTGAGGCTTAATGTGTACTTGGCTTGGGATTGAGATGTGTTTAATATTTTCTGCAATTAAAGTGTTAGAATAAAAGTTTTACCTTAGTGTCTTTATTTTTACATCTTCTATTTTCTTTAAACTTTCCTAAATACTTCTTAAAATACTGTCCAAGTTTTGTAGGGCTTTTAGTTGTAATACTCCTGCTATTATTTAGTAGATATAATGAAATAGTAGTAATAAATGGCTATAGGAAATGATCTATAATGTCAAAATTAGACATCAGACTTTCTTAGTAAGGGATTTGCTTACTAAAAGTAACCATTTTCCAATAATACCTTTATAGTCTGTCCCTCAACAGTGAGATGCCCTCAAGAAATATTTTAAATTTAGATATATGCATAGGCATGGCCTATATGCACACACAATATTTCAAAATTCTCACTTTGCCCCTCTCATAACTATCAATCTTGTAAAACACAATGTAGTAACCAACTTAAATCCTGACTGGTATGAATCCAAATAAGGAATGAAAGGAGTATAATCTAAACAGAAAATGAAATCCAGTCCTCTTATACTTTTAAAACCCAATCATTTCTCATAAGCAATAATACAGGAATGTCAATCATAATACATTAGGTAGTATAAGTGTGATTTGCTTGTGCTGGTTTTATAAAGGAGTATGTGGATTCATACTTAGGTTCTATTTTTGAAATGGACCCTAAAATACAAACTTACTTGTTAGAAACTGATAGAAAAAAAAACTTTAAATGTTGTAGGGATCCAGGATCCAGAGGGAAAAGAAGCTAAATGAATATAAACCGTCTTAAGAAATGTCTAACCTCGGCCAGCAAGATAGCTCAGAAGACTAAGTGCCTGCTTAGGCAAGCTTAGGGACAAGGGCTCGAACGTGGGCACCACATGCTACACTGGACCTGCCCCTAGATGTGCTGAGCCAGCCATGGAGACTGGGCATGGTGATGCAGACGGGTGATCTCAGCTCTGGAGAGGCTGAAAACAGGAGGAACACTCTGAGACCAAGCTGCAGAGTGAAGCCCTGTTTCAAATAAATAAAAAATAACAAAAGCAAAATAAAAAATGTCTCACTGTAGAGGTAGTCTGGTTCAAGGATATACAGCAGTGGTAGATGCAGTTGATTCTCTGATTGCAGGAGTTCAAGATAAGTAAAGGAAACTACGATACAATCACTGATTTTGATTTATTTAAAGAATTTAGTAGATTTGGCATTTTATCACATTATTGCCATTGTGAAGTAATCTGAAGTTAGAGTACAGTAAATTATTCATTGTTTTAATTGGGTATAAATGATGTATTTGCTGTGAAGTACATAATTTACTAGATTTCAGTATAATTAAGATTTCCACTCATTTTATGTGGTAAAAGTAAATAAATCATTTACTATGATGACTATATTAAATAAAATTCTAGAAACCAAATGAATTGACATAGTGCTTAAGCTGTATAAAAATAAATTATTAAGAATTGGGATGAAAATTCAAATAAATTGCATGCTGTGATAAACATTATCATTAAGGATTCAAAAATTAAGTGCTCTATTTTTTAAATTATATATGTTTACACTAATACTATATATAAACTCAGTAAAATATTATATATATAAATATATATATTTATATGAACTCTGGCTTGAAATGTTCTAAATAATAAAATTCAAGCATTATTTTATTTTATTTTATTATTTTTTGCGGAACTGGGGATTGAACTCAGGTCCTTGTGCTTGCCAGGGAAGCGCTTATTCCAC
>NDGM011257142.1:1794-16012 GCA_002564305.1 Octomys mimax
TTTGATCCCCACAACTCAAGCAAGCCAAACCTGCCCTGAAGGCATTCGGAGCAAAAAAAAAAAAAATCCTTAAAATTATTTTATGGTTGTTAACATTAATTTTAAAAATGGAGGTATATATTTCAAACATGTAAAACCAATTCCCCAGATTTAGCTGCCTGACCATATATACTATACCTATGGGACTAATATCTAATATATTTTATATTCTAAAATATTAAAAATCACTTTAACAAAATTTTGACAACATATTCTTGAAAATTATAAATAATACATAGAGTCAGCTAGCACATGTCATGGTATATATTATACTAGATGGAGGAAATATCGTGGTAATTTAAGAACCTTTCATTTTTTTATTTGCTAGGATTTTTACAATCCTAGTTTAAAAACAAAACAAAAACAAAACAAAAAAACACCTAGTTTCCAGGTCAGAAATACTTTTACCAAAATACCATATTTTAAAATCTTTTGTCCTATATATTGGCATGTGTTTAATGTTATTATCATATAATTTGATATTGTTATTTGCTCTACATATATCTATGTGAAAAATGTAGCTCAAAAAGATGAAGATAGTGAAAGGCAGAAATCTACACTAATAAAATTTGTTGTGGGGGTTCTAAAAGCTATTCAATTGCTGGTAAATAAATAAGGAAATAGACATTGATTTTTCACAGAGGTGTATATAAAAGCCACTTTCATAAAAGGTTTTATATTACTAAAATGAAAGTGATATACAAGGACACTGTAACAAGGCTACCAAAGTCTAAAAAAAGCATTTCTTCAAATTTTCTCGCAAATGTATTATGTATTTCTTTATCTTGAGAGTTTTCCAATTTAAAGCAGAAAAGTATTAGCATAGGCAATATTTTTATCTCAGTATACTATAATCCAATGTCTATTATAATTAAGAAATTTAATTTTTAAGGAATTGAGTGTCAAGCAATATGAGTTGTTTTATACATCAGAATACACTAAAAGAAAAAAGTATATTTCTACACCACTAGTATCAATTATCAATAATGATCTGACTCTACTCTGCACATAGTTCCATTAAGTACAACTCAAACAGCAATTTCCATTTGAGATTTGGGAAGGGGATCTGGGAAAGGGAGAGAGGAGGGCTGGGAGGTAGGAGGGGAGTAAAAGTGATCAATATGCAATATATATATTTTTTCTCCAAGATGAATATAATTATGTAGTGTGTTTTACAACCATAAACTAGAATAAATTCTTTATGAACATTGTAATTTCACTCACTTTTTTTGAAGGTTATCTTGATTTTTTTCTGTATACATATATGTAATTAGAAGTTGTTTGATTGGAACAGCAACATTAACAAACTATATACTACTTTCAGAAATATCAAGATATTAAGGGTAAACCAGAAATAAAGGTTAGTACATCTTAAAAATCTACCCAAAGATAAAAAGTGAATGGTAATAACTGTAGTCTGCTATATACTTATCTTTGAGCACACGTACACTACATTACTATGTAGAAAAATAAGTTTAAATTTTGATTGTTATAAGATATTTCAGAAAGGTTTCATAACTTCATACTCTTATTAGCAGAGCATAGCAAGGCCAGTATTTGTACAAACTCCTTAAATAAATTATTTAATCATATTTTTATTATCCGAAGTTCAAAACTGCACTGTTGTAAGTTGTATTTTCTTTCTTTTTTTTTTTTTTTTTTTTTTTTGCAGTACTGGAGATTTAATTCAGGACCTTGCAGTTGCCAGGCAAGCACTTTAGTGAGCTATCTCCCTGGACCTTATTTTGTATTTTCTGATACACTTATAGACTTAAAATCTGTTCAAAGATCAATAAGCCATCTGCATTTCATATAAGTCCTTTGTGTTTCTTACATATTTACAATCAAGTAAGAATTTTTTTACTTACTCTTACTCCATTTTAGACAACGTATTATTGAATTCTTTTAAAAAAAATAGTTCAAATGTGATTCTGATCTTTCACAATAAGGAAATGTCCTAATAAAAAAGATTTAATTATGCTATATAGTCAAATCCAGTTTTAATACTGGAGAATCTACTTTTTTAGTTATAAGAGGATTTTATTACTATAATTATAAAGCACTTACTACAATTTTTTCTAAGACAATCCTAACTTTTTTCCTAAACTTTTATAACTGAAGTTTGTGGAATTATCTTCTAGCAGGGAGGACTGCAGTCATTGGCCCTCACACACTTTGTCCGTATGAGTAGCCAACTTTCCAATGTTATTTGCAGACTACCGAGATGTAGTAATTTAAATGTCATTTTATTTGTAAGATTAACTTTCACTTATGTGCATATGAATCAGTGTCTTCTCTCTTTTCAGTTGATGTATTTCTCTATTCCTTAACATTATTTTTCAGCATTACAATTGTAGAACAGTCAGACTTCACATTGCCTTGACTAGAAAGGATGGGCCGGCCAGACAGCTCAGTGGCCTAAAGTGCCTGTTTAAGCAGAGCACAGCTGCTGGGGCTTGATCCCCGGGGTGTGGTGCTGGCCCTGACCCCAGGGCACCCTGAGAGGGCAACTGACACTGCGTATGGTGGTGTATGCCTGCAATACCAGCACTTGGGAAGCTGAAAGCAGGAGAATCACTACAAATCTGATCAATGCAGTAAGACCCTGTAGACCATGTAACAAATACATAAAAAAAAAGAGAAAGGTTTCATATACTGAATACTTTTAATAGTTAAGTAATATCAGACCAGCAATAATACAGTTCAAATCTGTTACTGTAAAGTATCATCTGCACATAATTATATTAAATACAAACTTTATTTTGCTAGTAGCACTCCAACACACAAATCAATACACAAATAAAAGATATGATCAATGATCAATTAGATTTTTCAAATTCCTAGGATCGCTGAACATCTGATATTTCATTCATATGCAAGCAGCAAAGTATAAAGTTCTGTTGACTCCTAATATCCTAGTAGTATCTTACAACATTTTTAAAAAGTGAGTTCCCCAACAAAGGAATTTCACCAAAGATTAAAAGTGATAATAATGAAGGTGAAACAAAATGTGGGGAAATTTTTTTTTATTCTTTGAATATTTTTAATAAGGAAAAATACAAACATAAATCTCCAGAAACTGAGTAACAGTTAAGTAAATTACAATAAAGCTTCTCTGGAATTTAAGTAATATAGCGAGAATTACAGTCTTAAAGTGTATAGAAATGTTAAGTACTTGCTTAATGAAAAAGCAAATCAGAATAGTGCTAAAAATTATTTCTATTTTTTAATAATTTTATTGAGAAACAAATAACAAGACAGTTTCAAAACCTATTAGTAGGAGAGTTTCAATAATTATTACATTGCATATTGTTGACTTCTTAGTGGTTATTCATAGTAAAGATGCTAGCATGGTATCCTGTCCAAACACTATTAGTACAAAGCTTTCTTCTCAATGAATTAAGAAAATGTAGCTGTGTATTTATTCTATGTTGTATAGACAGATACAAAATAGTCATTCATTTGTATCACTTTTTTTGTTTAGTTTTGTCAAAGAAGTGTATTCCATTGTCATTTAAATAGTGTAGGTGCATGAACTCAGAAAAATATTCCAATATAGTCCAGTAGTCCATAATACTAGTGGGTCATCCGCAGGACTGACAATGTCAGAAATTGTAGACCTGAGCCCTTTGCAGCCCAGCATATCAACATAGCTTCACTCCTTATACCTCGATTTTTTACCTTTCTCCTGGATGGTTAAGATCAAGATAAAGCGAGACCTATACAACAAGAAATGTAAGTTTTGTATCTGATAAAGTCAGTCAAGTCCCCTCAGGATTTATCCTGAAACCCTGCACCACACTTTGTAGATCCTTTGTCAGTGTCAGCCATGTGGATGAGTTACAGCCAATGCTTGACCAATTTGCTCTTGGAGAGAGCAAATATTTCTCAGATTAAAGTGAGGCCCAAGTGAAGTATGACAGTCATAGTACTAAAGATCTGATGAATAGGAAAAAGTTTACAAACATAGGAGTTTTAAGAAAAATGTCATTATTAACATATTTCCTTTAGCTGCTATGATCTAGAGAACTGATGGACTACAAATTATGTACAAAGAAGCTGATATGGATGCAGTCTTCTCATTTTCAAAAGTACAAAATGAAATATATTTTTAAAACCATAGTATCTACTAAATAAAAGAGTTCAATTATATTTCCCCAGCATCAATATTCTCCTGTTTATCATTACTGTTTCTCTATAAAGGGACAAAATGTCATGCATGCATATCACCTTTTCTTGAGCCATTTATCCGTTGATGGACATAAAGGTTGCTTCCAAGCTTTAGCTATCATGAGTTGTGCTGCTATAAACATAGGTATGCATGGATCTCTGATGATGAAAAGTTATGCAGGTATCGCTGTGATATGATGTCCTTAATTTTATGAAGAAGATACACAGAAGAGGAATAGCTGAGGTGAGTGAAGTTTATAGTCTGTCTTCTGAAGGCTGTCCCTACAGATTGCAGTACGAGCGGTACAAATCTGTGTTCTCATCAACAATAGTAAAGTGTGCCATCTTCTCCACGGCCTCACCATTAATTTCATTGTTGTGACAGTTGAGAGTGATAGCTATTCTTTCAGGAGTAAGATGAAATCCAAATGTTTCAATTTTCATTTCTGTGCTGTACCCAGTACCCAGTGCTGCTGAACATCGTTTCATGTTTTATTGCTGATAATTACTCCTACTGAGAACTGTTTGCTTACATAAGTTGCCACTTACTTTTTATTTTGGAAGGTCTGAGATTTTCAGTTATTTGTAAACTCTAAATATAAGTCATGAGTCATATACCTGGTCCCAGACCTCCCCTGCGGTCTTAGAACATTATTCCCACAATGATGGTGTTGAGAAAATAACATGTGATTTTGGCCTGTGGGATATTTTTTATTATTTTAAAAAGAACCAACAAAAATAGATGACTTGTTCTATTATATTTATTTGCCATTATCATGTTGAGGAATTTATGTCTATGCTCTCTGAAAAATTGAGGTATAGATTTTGTTCTTTTATATTTGCACATGGGGGAGATTCATCTGGTTTTGTAATCAAGTTAATGCTGACTTCCAGGGATGGTTTTGGAAGTAGTTTCTAATCTACAAGAATCATGATTTGGATAAAGCTCACTGGCTACAATAGTGCCAAGGGGCAAAGCTACAGCAGTACAACTTCCTTTTCAATTTCATTAAAGAGTTTCAAGATCATGAGCATTTCACCTTCTCTGTAATTCTTAAAGAATTCACCAAGCTATCAGCTCCTGGCATTTTCAGTCAGTACATCTTTTTTATCACTGCCTCACTATCATTAACTGATATTAGATTGTTCAGGATTTTTATGTCTTACCAATTCAGTTTTAGCAATTCACCTGTGTCTTGAAATCTATTTCTTCAAGATTCCTTAATTTTTTGGAGTACAGTTTTCATGTTCATTATTAATGATCTTTTAGATTTTCCTGGTGATTACTGTGACTTTTCATTTCTAATCCCACTGATATGGATCTTTTCTTCTTCCTTTTATCAGTAAATATTTGCAGCACACAATGATTTCACTGAATGAAAAAGTTTGGTGAGTATACATAACACATCTCAATCCCCTTTTTTATCGTTCCTTCCAAAACTTTTATTTTTATAATATCCATTCATTTATTTATCTAGAAAGCTAATTATCACAATAAAAGATTCAAAACCAGACTAGGCCAAATAAAAACAAATGACAATTATACAAATCCATTGTCCACACTGGACTGATGTTTGTTCGTGCACTGGATTGAAATATTTTTCTCTTTTTCCCTATTATGTCTACTAACATGCTCATAGAGAAAGCATGTGTGTTTGACCCACTTCACTTAGCATTATGATCTCCAGATGAACCCACTTCCCTGAAAGTGACTGAAGTCCATCCTTTTGTGGCACAGCAGTATTCTACTGTTATAAAAAAGTTTTAAATTATTGATTTTTTCATGTACATAGAAGCTGTTTCCAGAAGAAGCAGTTTCCAATTTAGCTATCATGAACTACACTGCTATAACCATGAGTAGGTACACATCATTTTGGAATGATGTCTTTAACCCATTTGGGAAGATATCTAGAATAATAGTTGGTGAATTGCAACTTTACTGCTAGTTTTCTAAGAAATCTCCATTTTGTTTTTCATAGTGGATCTACCTGTTTAAGGTCCCACTAAGAGTTGATAAGGATTCCTTGCTCCCCACAGCTTCATCAGCATTTGTTATCAGTTGATTTCTTTAAGATAGCCATGGTTTCTGGTGAAACAATCTCAGTAGTGTCTTTTCATTTCTCCAGTGGGCAGCAATATTGAACATTTTTCAAGTATTTATTGGCTGTTTGCATTTCGTCATCTGAGAAGTGTTCTTTCATTTAAAAATGTCCATTTTAACTGGGTCTTTATATTGGGAGCAGATTTTTTTAGTTCCTTATGTATTCTAGATATTAGTGCTTTGTTAGAAGATTAGCTACAAAACATTTTTTCCCATTCTCTACGTTGCCTCTCTGCTCTGTTAAGATGCCCAGGATTTTTAATTTGGTGTGATCCTATTTGTTGCTTTTTGGTACTTTTTCTTGTGCAACCAGGATAATAAAAAAAGACTTTCCCTATACTTACATTTTTAAGAGTTTTACCTATTTTGTCTTACAGTACATGAACTGCTTATGATCTTTAAAAAAATAGTTACCACATTTGATACAGGGTCTCGCTGTGCAGTTCAGACTCTTAGTAATCCTCCTATCTCAGCCTCCCCAGCACTACAACTACAGGTGTTAAGCCACCACACCCAGTGTCAGGGCAAGCACGGTGCACCTAGAGTGCTAGGACTGGTACAGCATACAGTACTAGGAGTCAAACTCAGGTCCTTGTGCTTACCAGGCAGGTGCTTAGCCTACCCATCTCCCCAGCCCCATGTTCTAATGTTTAGCTTTTTTTTTTCCTTTTTTTGAACCAGGCATTAAACTCAAGATCTTGAAATTGCCAGATAGGCATTCACGCCACTGAGGTACATCTCCATCCCCATGTTTAGATCTTTGATCCACTTTGATTTTTGTTTAGTGCATGATGAGAGAGACAGGTCTGGATTCAACCTCTGACATGTGTACAGCAAGTTTTCTTTCCTCCAGAAAGGGCTTTAGGGTTTTAGCCCCTTTGTTTAAAACAGCATAGCTAAGTATACCTGGAATTTTTTTTATATCTTCTAGTCTATTTCACTGATACTCTTGGTTTTTTTTCCCTAGTGTCATGCTGTTTTTATCACTGAAACTTTGCAGTGTATCTCAAGTCTGGGATTGTGATGCCCCTTCCTTGCCTTTGTTGCTGAGAATTGCTTTCACTATTTGAGGTCTCATCTTGTTCCATATGAATTTTAGGTTCACTTTCTCTAGTGTTCGCAAAGGATACTATTTTTATTTTGACTTTGACTACATTAAATGAATATAATGGTTTTAGAAGTATGACCATTTTGATGACATTTTGTCTATCCAGGAATAGGGTATATCTATCCATTTTCCAATACCCTCTTCAATGTCATTTTTCAGGGTGCTATAATTTCCATTTAAGAGGTATTTCACATCCTGGTTGGGTTAATTCCTAAATATTTCATTTATTTGTTTGTGTTTTGGTTTTGGTACTTGGAGTTGAACTCAGGATTTTGAATTTGCCAAGCAGACTCTGGGCCACTGCGCTATACCTCTGGTCCTCATTTTCTTATTGATGCTCTTGTGAAGCATATTGTTTCCCTAATTTCACTCTCAATGGATTTGTTATTGGCATACAGGAATGCTATTTATGAGCATTGACTTTGTACCCTGTTACTCTTTTGAATTTAGGTATTAGTGAAATTAACTTGGAATCAGTACCCCAAAATCATTCCAAGAAATAAACATTTCTCTGATTCCAAAACCAGAAAAAGACTCAACTGATAAAGAGAATTACAGACCAATTTGCTTTAATGAACACAGAAGCAAATATCCTAAATAAGATACTGATAAACAGAATGCAAAAAAGCATCAAAAAGATCATGCATCATGACCAAGTAAGATTCATTTCAGAAATGCAAGGATGGTTCAACATATGCTAACCAATAAACTTACTATGCCACATAAAGAAAATCAAGACTAAAATCATACAATCAAGGACAAGGGAGCTAGCTTAGTAGCATGAGTGTATGCCTGGCAAGTGCAAGGTTCTGAGCTTGATCCTTAGTATCAAATAAATAAATAAATAATAAAGATAACATCACAATCATTTCAACATAGAAAAATAATGAAATCTAGCATTCATTCATGATTAAATGATATCTCCACCTGATAAAAACCATCTATGTCACTCCAACAGCCCACATTAAATAGAGAAAAGTTGAAAGCTTTCTCTCTAAAATTTGTACAAGACAAGGATATGTGCTATCATCACTCTTGTTTGATATAATTCTGGAAACACTAGTTAGAGCAGAAAGACAAAAGGAAAAACAAAAGTAGAGATAGGGAAGGAAGAAGTTAAATCATTATTTGATGATCCTTACAAAACAGCACCCAGAAACTCCACCAAGACAAACTGAACTACAGTAATATCCAAATTCAAGTCTTTTCTTGGTAAATTTGGCTAAGGTTTTAATCTAATTTTTTTGTTCTATCAAATAAAGAATTGGCTTTTTGCTTTATTACTTCTTGCTTTTTTTCTCTCTCAATTTCAATAATTTTGAATATTTGTGATTTCCTTTCTGGTACTAGGTTTAGGTTTGCTGTTCTAGTCCTTCTAGGAACTTGAGGCACATCATTAGGGTATTCGAAAGAACATGCACTGTTTTTATAATGTGTGCATTCACAGTAATATAGTTCCCTCTTAGCAATGCTTTCATGGTGCCCCATAGTATACCCTCTAGTATCTTGTACTGGTATTATGATTTTATTTTATGAGTTGCTTTTTTCCTCAATTTCTCCTGTGATCTTAAAGTGAGTTTTCAGAAGTAAACTATTTAATGTACAGGGTTTCTAAAAAAATTATCATTTCATTTGTGTTTGAGTTCTACTTTCAATGTGTAATGATATAATAACCCACGTAGATGATTTTGATTTTTCTGTACTTATTTAATCAGGGTTAATGGATTAGCATGTGGTCTATTTTTGAAAGTTCTGTGTGCTGCTCAGAAAAATATGCAATGATTTAGTAGAGTAAGACACTCTGTACATAGTGATTATATCTACATTAAGTACATCTATTTGATGCTATGGTTCAAATATATTTTATTGTTATTTATCTTGGTTTAGTTATGCTATTTGTGAAAAAGAGGATTTGAGTTCCCCCATTATGACTGTGTTAGTGCGCATTTGATCTTTTATGTTTAGTAGAGTTTGTTTTAATAAGTTGGTTGGACTGGTTTTGACAACTGCTACAACTTTCTGCTGAATTTGTCTCTTTGCTAACACACAGAAACGTTTTCCTGTTTGAATCACTTATACCTTGATGTCTACTTTGGCTGAGATTGTAGGTATATCTGCTTGCTTCCAGGGTCCTGTTGCATGGAACATTGTTTTGCATCCTTACATTTTTTTTTTGCTACAAATTTCTTTATGAATTACATAAGTCTCATGTAGCAAAAAACCTCTGGGTTTTGATTCAGTCTGATGTCTCTTTTATTTGGGGAGTTGAGGATTTTTATTTGGGAGTTACTGCAGTAAGTCATTGACTTATTCCTGTCATTTTATTTTTTTTAACTCCTCTATAATTTCTTTTTCAACTACTCATACTGTCTACTGTATTCATCTTAACACAGTCTCTGGCTTCACTTCAGTGTCTCTGTCCACAATATTCTTCAGTATTTTTATGTAGTGCTGATGTAGTTTTCATAAATTTCTTAAGATGTTGTCATAGAATATCTTATTTCTCTATGAGTTATAATTTATAGTTTTGCTGGATATTTAAGTCTGGGTTGAAAGTCATTTTATTTTCTGGGCTTGAAACACTTCTGTCCTACTTCACTACTGCCCTTTAAATATCATGTTGAAAATTCTGCTGAAATCTAAATGAGTGTTCTTTTTAAGTGATCTTTTTCTTTTTTTCGTGACAGTTTATAAATTCTGTCCTTATGTTGGACTTCTGGTACTTTGAGTGTGATGTGTTGTGAGGAACTTTTTTTTCATTTTAGGTATTTGGTGTTCTGCAAGCCACACTTGCACGTATGTTGAAGTTTTTCTTCTCCATGGAAATTTTTCTGTTTTGGTAACGTTTTTATTCTGTATGTGCAGTGCTCTCATTTCTCTTTAACTCCAGTTAGCCTTCTGTCAGTTTTCTTACAAGCAGCTAGTTGCCATTGGAGGATACATTATTCTGTCTTATCCTTTCTAAGGTAGTTCTAAGTACATCATCTTGTGTTTCCCTTCTGCCCTCAAAATGTGAAATTCTTCTCACATTTCTCATTTCTGCTACTCATGCATCCAAAATAATTCTTTATCTCTGAGTTTTCTGTTTGGTACTTTCCTGGCATCTATTTCTTTCACACAGTACCAAAGATCAACAAGAGGTCTTCCTTGTCCTAGTGGAACAGTGAGTGTTGAGTAGGATTTCATACTGTCTCAGGTATTTGGGGGTTTCTCAGTATCAGACACTTAGGAATTTCTTACTGCCTAAGGTGTATCTTACTCATACCATTCTTTTCAGTCTCTTAGCTTCCTGTGTCTCTGGGGATGTGATCCCTGGGTCTCTGCCAGTGGCATCGGCACCACCCAATTCCTCTTGTTTGGCCTCTTTAGCCCTGGGGTGGCTGGCTTCCCTTATAGGCACTCTCACCAAGGGCCTCAAACATAAAATACCTCCTTTAATCACCCACATTGGAATTTCCCTATCATTTTTAATTTGAAGAGCAACATTTTTCTTAGACTTAAAATATACTGATCATGACTTTTCATAACAAAAATATTGTCAATATACCATTTCCACATTTAAAGTTACTCATATATAAAAATTCACTGTTACTTTCTAAACTTTTTTCTCATATGTGATGACTTTTTCAAAATAAAGATAAAAATTCTTCAAAAATCTAATACATTACAAATTCATTCATTCATTCATTTTTTCTTTCTTTTTTTGTACCGGGGATTGAACAACTCCAGACGTTGCACTTGCAAAGCGCTTATTCCACTGAGAATTATTCTACTTATTCTCTCAGACCTTACATTATAAATTCTTAAAACATAACTTCATGATAAAAGAATGAGTCAAAATTAATTCAGACTATTTGATAAATCCATTGCTCAATCCTGATTTACTATTCCTTATTAAGAGAAAATATGGTTGTCAGATTTTGTGATATGATTTAGTTCTGTGAGAATCTTCAATGACAATTACATAGGCCCACTATGAAGAGTTTGCTCAAGTATTCTACAAGACTAACATACAAGATAATGTCAACGTATCCTTTCAAATGAACTGTGAAACTGGCTGTGAAATTATACTAACCAGTGAGAAAAAAATACAAAGATCAAAGGGATTTATAATTTAAAATATTTAATATAGAGCTTGTTGCAATTCCTAGAGTTATTAAAATATCAACAAGAAAAAATACTTATAAGTAAACTATTTACATATTTCCATTTAAAGCATGGCTGTTTATACACATTTATTTTCCTGACACTGAATAATTATGTGTATTTATTTTATAAGCATTGGTACATATACACTATCTTTCCTTTTTATTTTTTCTGTGATCAAGAAGTGAATTCTGAAGATGGAATGATGAGGGTAGAATTACTTCTTCTGAAGTGCTCATGAGGGTAGAACCTGGGGCCCTCAGAGTTTTGCCACTAAGCCACAGCCCTGTTGCCCCTATGTTCATGTATTTATATTGATCAAACATTTACATTGAAATGTGTGGTCAGTTGTGGAGACACAAAAATCTACAAAGATTATCTATAAATATGGCCTATAAATGGCTACAAATATGGCCTTAATATGATTTGCTTAGTATTTTAAAATGATGAGAAAATTTGCAATTATAATCAAATTAGTCCTTAACTTATTGGTATCAATACTGATTTTGTCTAAATTGTTCTTTTTGTTGCAGTCTATAGAAGTTCTGACATGTGTGAACCTTCCTAATTATGTCTGTAGATGCCTCACATTCTATTATGATTATTCAATTAATAAGCTTCTATTATTTACAAAAGATACAATCAGCTCAAATAGTTTTAGTCCCAATTATTTTAACATTTCTTCTAATAAACTTAATAAAATTTGGTACCAGTGCATTCTTTTAATCAAATTACATCTTCCTATCTGTACTTTATTACCATATCTCTCAAACTTTTTCAAAAGCCCTGGTGCTTTTTTTGTCCACTCTGCCTAGCTGAACATTTCAATGCCATGCGTGGTGAACGTGAGCTCTGGGTCATAAAATCGTTGAAGTTTGTAGAGTTGTCAGAGTCATGATACAGTTGCTTCTGTGAAAGCTAACAAAGAAGTAAGCACAGTCAGAGGGTATGAAGGAAGGGTTATTTGTAATAATTTTATTGAGAAAAAAATAGTAATGAAACAGTTTCAAAACCAATTAGTAGGACAGTTTCAATAATAAATACTTTGCATATTGTTATCTTAGTGGTTATACATTGTACAAGATGCAACAAATTTTTCTATTCATTGAATTAAGAGAATGTATCTGTATATCTCTCCTAACTATGTTGAATATACAGATACAAAATGGTCATTCATATCATTCATTTGTATTTCCTTTTTTTGTTAGGTTTGCCAGAGAAGGGTATTCCATTGTCATTAAATATTGTAGGCACGTGAATTCAGCACAATATTCCAATATAGTCCAGTAGTCCATAATAGTAATGGGTTATCCGTATTGACAATGTCAAAAGTAGCTGACTGGAGCCTTTTATAACTCAGCATATTAATATGGCTTTACTTTTTATACTTTGTTTTTTATAATTTTCTGCTGGATGCTAAGACCAAGATAAAGCAAGACCTATAAAACAAGAAATGTAACTTTTGTATCTGATAAGGTCAGTCAAGTTCCCTCAGTATTTATCCTGAAACCCTGTATAGCACTTCATAGGTCCTTTGTCTGTGTCAGCCACGTGGAAGAGTCACGGCCATTGTATGACCAATTCGCTCTCTGTGTAAGCCTGAGAAAATGTTTTCTCTACATGTGGCTCTCCTTAGACATACTATACATTATCAATCACATTCCTGTGGCACCATAATCTCCTTCATCAGAAAATTTGGGACTCAATTGAGTTACATGATGCTACAGTATAGGTTCTCCTATGTACTGAGTTTTCATTGATCTTGAAAGGCTAGGGCCAAATGTTGGCTGTCTTTGCAGCTCCTCTTTTTCTCTAATTTTTGGTCTACAAACTTAGTTTGTTAACCCTGCGGAAGAGAAGTTTATTATTACCCTACAACATATGCAGTTGGGTTTAACCTGTCTTAATATCCAACATTTTAGGCATAACATGAAACAGGTATTTTCTATCAACTATTGGTATTTTAACCTTTAAGTCCCTACAGAATATGAAGAAAAAAATTTTAATAAAATATTTTTTAAAATATGAAAAAATAACATATTTTTACAAAGAAACTTAGAAATCTAACCATATACAGCATTGTAGCAGGACAGATCTGTGACTTTTTTTGGTCTCTTTTTTCATTTATTACGCTTTTTCATTTTTTTAAACAAACATTTACTTGAGAGACAGTATAGCAATAATTTGTACATCATGACAAGAAGTACATATTTAGAAGACCAGAATGGCAGGCATTCCAAGCATGACCCTACTATTATGCATTGCTATCTTCAGCGCAGTTGCTTAGTTCACAGGTTTCAGAATATACAGTCAGGGTGAGAATCCTACCAATTAACTGCTATTTTCAAAAACCTGCTGTTTCTCAGGATCCTTGATTACCCATCTTGTGCGTAGAAAGGTATGGCTTTGCCCCTGCCATGTTCCTAGCTTTTCTCTTTCTTCTTTCTTCATTGTCTAATCCTTAAGTTCATGCTTTCTTTTTAATTGTATTATACCTTTCTATTTGTATTTCTTCTTTTGACTTCTTATACTAGGGAGATATGATATTTACACATGTAGATCTGGTATATTTCACTTATGAATATACCTTTAAGTGGCATCCACTTAAATATAAAGGCTTCAACTTTATCATTCTTTATAGCTGAGTAATACTC
>NDGM011257143.1:0-13067 GCA_002564305.1 Octomys mimax
GGATCTAGGCCATGCCATTCCCTAGAAGCCAGACCTTGAACAAGTTATAGCTCTTTTGTTCCTCTTAGGGACAATATTAATGCACACTTTGTGGAGTTATAAGATACCAATGTCTAAGGCACAGTAGCCACTCAATAAAGAGCAACTCTTGTTATTTGTCCCATGTAACAAACAGCCTAAGAGCCAGTCCATCCTACCTTAGCTTTACGATTATCCTTCAACTATTCAGCAGATTCCATCATAAACTTCCTTTAGCCATGTCTTATGAGACAGACTTTCAGGAAATGGAAAATGAGTGCTTTCCTTCCTGTTGTGTGGAAAGCTCTGGATTAGGGTGGGGTGAGGGAGGAATGTCTCTCCTGATGCACTCCCAATCTAGCAGAGAGCAGAAGGTGGGGGTAGCAAAGGCCAGGCTTGAAAGTGTTTCCATTGATGTGTCCTTTCCTTTTCCTCATCTGCTGCTCTGCCCCTACCCAGGTCACCTCTGATGTCCACTACATCCGAGGCATTCATCTCATTCTAAGAAGCAGGGAAGTTGGAACTAAATGATAAAGAAGATTACTGGGGCACTGAATCTTATTTCCTTTGAGAATCAGACCAAGGGCACTGGATGGGACTTAGTTCCGCAGGCATTCCCCATGGGAGCCTGCTCCTGCTCGTGGCCTGAGCTGGCTGGAGACTAGCCAGGGCTCAGTATCACTCTCTGCTCCCACTCCAGGGCACCTCCCAGCTGCAGATGGAGCCTGCCTGGGCCTGGGGCCAAGGCCATTGCTGCACAGTCAGACTTGGATGATAATCCCAATTGGTTTTGCATGAGCTCCCATTTCATTCAGATTAAGAAAATGCCTGGCCAGGATGGACTTGCAGGCAGCACAGGAGGAGGACCGTGGGAATCAAGGCATTTTAATTTGCAGGGTTATACAGCTCTCTCTTTAATTTTTTCACCTGTTTTTCTTCCTTTGTTATTGTTTTTTCTTGAGATTAGTAAGATATCTTCAAGGAGTCATCTTTATTTTTTTCTTTGTTCACTTTAAAAGTAAATATTTTCAAGCACAACTTTTTCAGCATTAACTTCATGGATGCTTAGAAAGTCTTTGGAATTATTTTCGAGCCTCAGCCACCAGGTTTTAGGCAGCACCAATCTGGAGGGAAATCTGGAACCCCCTATCCCCTCAGAAACCAGGTCTCTTAAGCAAACAAGGTCTTCAGAGTCAAATCTGGCTTCTAAATATGCCTCCAGAGTTTTCAGCTCAGGCTAGCTGCTTTGTGTACTTGGGCCTCATTTTCCTGAGCTCCTAGCAGTGAGTCAGTTATGACTTGTGATGTGGCAGTAAGACTTACTTTGCTTTAATACTAAGGAAATGTCTTAAGTAATGAGAAGTCCCAACCCTGGCAAGGTGTAGGGTGACTTGGTTTCAGCAGCTTGATGGTAGTACCGACTCCAAGGCCATTTGCCATATCAGGGCTCCTGCTCCCCTTCCCTTCAAAAGAGGGGTGACAACAGAAATTCCAGTGTTCCTCTGACCCTGCAGCAGGGGAGGAGACATTCTTCTTTCTGGTTCTTGTGCTCTTGTTTTGCTCTGACCTAATCTATTGAAGAATTTTAGCCCATTTTCTCTTGATCCCTGTGACAAAAGCGTGAGATTAAATTGGTGTGTATATACTAATCAGGAGCAACTTTAGGAAGCCCAGTGGGTTCAGTCTTACCTGGAAGGTGAGAGAGGGTAGAACAGAGACTGGAGGGATCTTGCAAGCCATGACAAATGAACACTAGGGCCATGGGTTTTAGAGGAACATATCAGTAAGAAGTGTGTGTGTGTGTGTGCACGCATGCGTGTGTGTGCACGTGCGCACACACACACAAAGCTACCAAACATCATCTGATGTCTATAAAGCTTAAAATAATGTTTAAAAGGGAGGGAAAAAGAACAAACACAAAGAAACCAAGACCTGGAACAAACTTAAAATCAACATATAAACTACAAAATAACCTGGTCCAGAGTTTGATGAACTTAACAAAACACTGGCCATCAGACTTTCTGGTGTCCTGATGTGATTAGTGATCATCAACACAATGTCCACTATGCAATTTAGTTTTTCTCACTAATTCTTTTATTCTGTTCGATCTTGTAAGAGGTTAAAATTATGCATTAAAATTAAGAGTGCGTAATGGGGTATTTGGAATATAAGGTTTTCTTTAGTTTTGTTATTCAGGGGGCCATGGAGATGGCTCAGTAGAATAAGCACTTGCTTGGCAAGCACAAGGGCCTGAGTTCAATCCCCAGTTCCACCAAAAAAAAAGGTTTGTTATTCAGAGCTCTAAAATTGTAACAGGGTTACCTTACAGACTCCTGTATTAGTCTCAGGTAATTGAGACTAATACTCAGCTAATTGAGTTCCACAGTCTCCTAGCTCTTGCCTAGTTACCTTCTCAGTAGTGTTTGTTCCTAACTTATGCAGGTGATGTTATTAGTTCTGAGTTGTGGTTGTGTTGGGTCTGTGCACACAATCTCATGATAATTCTAGAGACAAGGTCCAACACTCCAGGCCCAGATAAGCACTGAGTCAGGTTGGGAAGCACCCGTCTTTTCCATGTCTGTTCTCAGTGATGAGTTGTGTAAACAAAAGTCTCTCCCAGTTGTCTCCACTCTGTCCAAGCAGTTCTAGGAAGGACTTGGGAATGGCCCAAGGATGATCTTCTCTCTTAAGTGTTCTTGGAAGACTGAGGATGGCTCATGCCAGAAGTACATTTTCCTGTAATGTCCACATTCACTTTTCTGTGGACATGAATAGAACTTCTAGAAGGCTTCACGGCCTCATATCTATGCTAAGATCTGAAGTGTTAGCCAATTTTTGTAGTGGCTGAAAAGAAATTATTCGGTGTAAAACTTAAGGGATTGACTCTTTGCCCAGTGCACCTCCAAAGTGGGCAGTGTAGGATCTGAACTCATGTTGGCTATCTCCTTCTTCTCTGCAGATCCGGGTGGATGGGCCCAGGGGCAACGCTCTCCAATATGAGACTGTGCAGGTGGTAGATCCTGGTCCAGTCCTTCGGGATATGGCATTCTCCAAGGATCATGAGCAACTCTACATTATGTCGGAAAGGCAGGTAAGGCTCTTTTGGCTCTGCTAGACATTTGTCTTATAACTAAATACTAGCCTGTAGCTCTATAGAAACTACAGGAGGCCAGCTGCAGAGAGGTGATTTGATTTATTTGGCTCAGTGTGTATCCTTTCAGTTATACTGCCTGGGGACTGGAGCTGGGTGTGCTATAACAAGGCTGGAGACATTTGAAATAGCAAAATACCCATGAATCTAGAACAAATCCACTAGCTTCAAAATGATGATGTGTATGCATTCAGGGCCAACATTTGCTTTCTTTTAAAGCAACATGGTACACATGCCCAAGTTGATCCAGATTTCTCTGCACAGAGCTTGATGTCCTACTAAAGTCATCTTTCAGGGTCCTAGAGGTCTGTTATGGGCAAAAATTCATTACCAAGAGAGTCTGGTTAATGGAGCATCCTGGGAGGGCTAGATGGATGAAGATTTAGGAGACAGCCTGTGATAAGATGAGAGGATACAGCCTGTATTCTGAGCCTTCATGTGTATTCTCAACTCTGTGGACTTTCAGTGGATCCCATGAGGACATATCAAGAATGGAAAAGTATCAGAATTATTGTTGGCTGAAAATGATCAGAAAGTAGTATTTGAGCTTAGTTCTGGAACTTAGCTGAAACTAAGTAAGATCTTCGGGGGTCCTGAGTTCAGACAAAGAGTTGTAATTCTACAGTGGGCAAAATAGTTTTTTCTTTAGAAACTCCATATGATTAAGGGTATTTCCTAGAGTCCCTTTATTCACCACCCAGAATATTTTTTGCCCCAAAAGCCATCCCAATTGAAGATCAGCATGGCTGTACCTCTACTCCATCATATCTGTGTCAGATGGGTCACCCCTGGGAGCTGTCCTTCCACCCCATGAATATGAATGACTTGGCTCTGAGTGGCAGAGACAACAGCCATGAGAAACAGATCTCTCTCTTATTCATCTTCGTTAATGTGGCCTGAACTCTCTGGAGGAGCCTGCTGACAGAGTCTGGATTGTTCCGTCTGTCCCCTCTCTGCAGAGTGGAGATGATGAATTCCACATTATGCCACCCACAGGGCTTGTGCATTATGCCTTGGCAACCCACAACAACTCCACCCTCCCTAAGAGCTCAATGACATCTCCTCTCAGTGTGGGGATGCCTCGTCCACTGGCTTCTGCCACACTGGGGCCCATTGTGGTGCCCTGTTTGAGACTGCCATGGCTTAGGAATGGCCTCATGCCCAGCAAGAGTGGAGTATTTTGCCCTGAGGTTGGAGATGCCTGAGATGGAGTCAACATCTGGGGACAGCTTCCCATTGTCTGTGTTCCTTATTTTTCTTAGCAGGGCCCCCGTTCTCTACTCCTGACCTCCTTTTGAGACACTAATAGGTAAGGGAAAACAGGTCCCGTTGGTAGGATGAATCTTTTGGGGAAGACCCAGCATCTGCACAAGGCATTGAACATTTCAAGCTCTTTTACCTGGCTTGAAAGCTAAGATTTCTGAACCCTGGACTTAAAACATTGAATAACTTGCAAAGATAGAAAATATAACCTGATGATGCAAGTTATCAGCCAAATCTGATGATAGAGTCATGATTTGGAACATTTCTCTCCTTCTCTGAAGTCCTCATCTGGACCCTTACTTGCTGGTGGTGAGGCATGCTGGGAGTTCTGGATTATAAGCATATTGGAAAGCAGGAGTAGAGGAGGTGGGACTTTCCTACAACTGTAGAACTGCTCCTTCCAATCCCAAACTCCTATCACTTGGGTCAACAGTGGTGTCCACTGGTTTTGTGGATTCTTTGTATAGCACAATGGTTAAACACTCAGGTCTTGGCATCAGAATATCTGAGCATGGATTCTGGTTGTACTATTGTGCTTTCAAGTAATTTCCTGAGCTCTTTATCATCAGTATTGTGTACTGCCATATGGAGGTAATAATCATACAGGATAGTGTTCTAAGAATGAAGGGAGATAATACATATTCGCTTATAATCAAGGCTTGCCTTGAGTAAGTGCTTTGTAAATAGAGAGGCTCTTGTGTTTTATCTACTGCAGCAAGAATTCAAGTCAGACAGGTATCGTAATGCAACTGGAGTAGAGCTCAGAAGTCTAGGCCCAAGAAAAGGCAGGGAGTGAGATCCAGTCCCAATGAACAGTGCATCAAAACCAAGGCCTGTTTCACTCACTGGGCATGCAGGATAGAGACAAGGGCAAAAATAGCTTAGTGGATGTACCTGGGGATTTACTGGATCCAGGGTATCAAGACTAACTCCAGCCTTTGTCTGAGGGTGGGTCTGCTGCCACAATGATAGGCCAGCACTCTTGCAGAGCCACATCTGCTGGCCAGGGGAAGATGCTTAGCAGTGACCTCTGTCCTTCCTGGAAAGTACTCGAATGCTGAGGTGCCGGGAATCAGGGCTACAACAGATAGATTTGGGAGGGGACATAATTCAGCTGATAACAGCATCACTATGGCTTTTGTCTCCTCCTGGTTTTTTTTAAAATAATGATTATATTTAAATGTGCTTATTGTTTCAACTTATATAACCTACTTTGTGTCTAAAATAGTAATACATATATGAGGTATCAATTGTATGTATGTACAAATAAAACACAACTATTAGAATTTTTGAAAATCTGTCCCTGTGTCTATAAAAAAAAACTGCCCTTATATTTCTTTGGAACCATTGATATGTTGGCTGTAGTTTTGGTTTCTACATTTAAATCATGGATTTCAAGCCCAGATCCATTCTCTACTGGCTAAGTGACCTCAGACAAGTCATTCGAATTCCCCGTGTCTTCATCCTATCATCTGTGAAATGAGAGTGATAGTGACTTGCTTCATTTGAAGAGTTTGGATGATGCAAGAGTGATATCTGGTCACCTTCTGATTATACTTTCTATGTATGAGGTCAAGACCTGAAAATTCTGGAGATATGTATTTAATGACATTGAAAACCTGTGAGTTAATCTCAGGCTCACTACACTGTCCTGTAAAGGATCAAATAGTGCATAGTTTAGGGCTTGTAAAACACATGGCCCCTGTGGCAGGTGTTGAACTCTGCTGCTGTGAGGTACAGCTGCCATGGAAAATACACACACAGACAGGTGTGGCTATGTGTAGTAGAACTCTGTTTCTAAAATCAGGTGACAGTAGTTGTCTCATCAGTCCTATGGTGACAGCACGGTGGAGAAGGACAGTGCATTGGAACCATTGGCAGAATTATTGTGAGCAGAGCACTGAAAGCAGCGCAGGGAGAAAAGCCCTTCACTCAATGGATGCAACTAGAGACGATACTCTTAAGTGAGATAAAGCAAACCCACACGTGCAAACATAGTATTGTCTCCTTGGTGTAAGAACCTGAAAGAGAAAGAATCTGAAGAATACAATAGAGACTGGAAAAAGGGAATAAACCTGCTCAAGATGAAGGAATTGCTAGTTGAGGAGAAAGACAGGAGAGGAAATGAGGAAAAGAGATTTATCTATGTATGTAAGAGGATGGTTTGGACAACTGTACTGTGGATTTCTGCTGGTCTATGGAATGGAGCAGTTGTTGCTTAATTTGTCTACTTTTTTCCTTTCTTTTACCTTTTTATCTTCTTAGTGTCTTATATATTTCTTTTTTCTTTATTTTTCCACTTTTTCATGCATCTGTCTGGTAATATGAAAAAATTAATTTGAAGGCAATACTATGCAATACAACACATACTATGAAATTCACATCATTTTGTTTAGCAAAATTCTGTATCAATTGTAAATTTTCTGTTTTAATGCCATTTTGTATGCTCTTTAAAAAACAAAAATTTAAAAAATAAAATACAAACTTACAGCATGTTATGGTTTAGATATAAAATGCTCCCCTAGGTCTCATGTGACCAGAGGTGGGGCTTTTGGAAAGTAATTAGATGGTGAGGCAATATACTCATTAGTGGTCACTGAGGTGTCCATAGCTGAATGCAATGCTAGGAGGTGGGACCTGCCTTAATGATGCATGGTCTGGAAGGGTGGATTCTTGTCCCTGGCTCCTCCCTCACCACTCTACTCCCACGAATGGAGGAGCTCTACTCTGCCTTGCCTTTCCACCATGCTGTTTCTACCTTGGGCCCAGCCAACTGTGGACTGGACCCATTGGAACTAGAAGACAAATAAAATGTTTTTCCTTGAAGTTGTTGGTATCAGGTGTTTTGTCCCAGGTATGAGAAAGTGACTAATACAGAGCAGCTTGGCTTTCTTCAAGATGTTGCTTCTAGTCAGGCATGGTGGTATATACCTGTCATCCCAGCAGCTGGGAGGCTGAGGCAAGATGGTAGCTACAAGTTCAAGGCAAGCTTGAACTGCATAGTGAAACCTTATGTAAAAACAAACAAACAAACAAATAAAAGATTTAGGGGCCAGGGAGATGGCTCAGTAGAATAAGTGCTTGCCTGGCCTGAGTTCAAGCCCCGGTTCTGCCTCCCCAAAAAACAAAAACAAAAACAAACTATATATATATATATATATATATATATATATATATATATATATATATATCTCAAGATGTTGCTCTAAGGCCCACATCTTGAGTTTCCTGTTTCTCCTTGGCCACATTTTCTCAGTCTCTCTTTCTAGATCCTCCTGCTCTTCTCTCTATTCTATTAATATTATTCCTATTCCTGAATGATGTCCACCGGTCCCATCACTTTAAACACCGCCTGGTCTGGGTGCTCATGAATCTCACTTCCTGTGCTCTCTCCCAGCTCCATATCCAATTGCTTATCTGCTAACTCTATCTGCTAACATCTATGAAGATGTACATCTCATACATCTTCAACCTAACGTGACCAAAGCCAAATTCATCTCCTAGCCCAATATGCCATACTTGTCCTCATTTCTATTTCAGATGATCAGGTGAGAGCCATCATGCTACTCAAGCAACAAACTTTAAATCTTTTGAATTTTTAATGTACTTTTTGGTACAGGGTCTCATTATGCAGCTCAGTCTCTCATAGTGATCCTCATGTCTTAGCCTCCCCAGTGCTGGGATTACAGGCATGTGCCACCACACCCAGTCTCGGTGGTCAGAATGGCATGCAGTACCAGGCATTGAACTTGAGTCCTTGCACTTGCCAAGCAGGTGCTCAGATCACCGAGCTATCTCCTCAGACCAAGGAAACAAACTTTAGAGTTTGTATCCTTTCCTTACCGCTTATACCACATACCATGTGTCAGGAAATTCTATGGCTATGCAAAATATTTCCAGAATATGACCATCTTCCACTACTTCACTACAATTGCCATGGCTAGAACCTGGGTATTTGCAATACTCCTCCCTAACTTTTCTCCCTGTTCCGATCCTCATCTTTCCAGTACTTTCTCAACGTAGTGTTTAACCTCTTAAAGTTTAAGTTAGGTCATGTCTTTCCTCTGATCAAATCCCTATGCTGGTCAACATGCTCATGAAGGTCCAGAAGATTCTATGTGCTTTGCCCCGCAAGATGTCTGACTTCATCATCCCCTGTACTCCCTCTTGCTCTCACTCCATCCCTTGCTCAGGGCAGGGACAAGCACTCTGGACATAGAGATGTCCTGTGTGACAGTCCTCCCATATGTCAGCGTACTGCTGCTCAGGATCTTTGCTGTCATTGTTTTCTTGGAGAAAACCTCTCTTTTCCAGAGAGCTGCAAGGCTGACTCTCCTTGGAATCATTGCTTACAGCTTCCCCCAGCATGCTAGGGAAATTTCAGCTGGTCTACCATCCAGGCCTAATTTGCTCATTGGGTTCTATTTTTACCTATAGTGCTTAAACTCTTGATATATGTTTATTATTTATTGCATATTTTCCTCATTTAGAATGTAAGATCTGTAAGAATAAAAATTTTTGGATTTTTTTGTTGGGTTCGCTTTTATGTCATAGTCCCTAGAACACTTAAGTGACTCTTAAGTACTTAATACCTGTGCATCAAACAGACGAATGAACAAGCTAATCTGATCCCAAGAGGTCTGTGAGCCTTGAGCCTTTTGTTTCAATTTGCTGCTCCTATAACTGGACACTAAAGTCCACCATAAAATAGCAGCAGTGTCTGGATTCCCAGATTGACACTTGGCTCCTGACCCTTCAGTGTGGCCATCTGAATCACAACCCAGGAGGCTTATGTTAGAATGAAGCACACCTCCCTAACAGGGAGCATTGTGTCAGAGAAAGCTGGCAGCAGATGCTTAGCTCCATCCCACAGTTCACAGATGTCCCACTCTCCCTCTCCTGGATCTTTTGAGATCTGCAGCAAGACTGTGGCCCGAGGGACCTGTGAGCCCTGATGTTGTGCTTAGTGGGGAGCAGCACAATGGCAGGGGGTGGGGAGAGCAAACAAATGACAGAGTCTGGAGCTCTGAGCAGGCTGCAGAGGGGGTCATTCGTCTCTCCCACCACCAATGTCTTCCTATAAACTTGGCATAAATCCCAGTTCCAGGAGCTCCATGTGGCCCTCCTCCCTGCCCTCAATTCTTCTTACCCTAGCCAGGCCCTCCCTCCTGTCCCAGGACCTGCTGGGCCCCTTCCTGCTCTACCTTTTGTCCCCTCTACTGTAAGCCTTCTTATCTTCCTGGCAGAACCCTCTCCCACCTGTAGCTATTGCTCAAATACAACATCCAAGAGAGCTCTGCTAACCACCCATCCAAAGCATCTTCTACCTTAGCATGTGGTTCTTCCCATCTCATTCTGCTTATTTCTCCCAGTGCTTTTTTGGTTTCTTCCCTGTGTCTGTGCACTGGTCCAGAAGGCCCTGAGGCAGGGCTCTTGCCTCTTTTGATTATGCTGTCATGTCCAACACCCACAGCCGGGCCCCAGTGTATTCATATGGAGTTGATGAGAATGAGACAGTTGTGCACATCACCACTCCTGATGGTAGCAGCCCTCCTTTGGAGCCCTCTGCTTCTCGGTTAGGCTGGAGGCCATCTGCTTGGAGATGATGCTGAAGATTTAGAGATGACAGGATGCTGGCTCAAGTTAAGAACCAGAGAGTTAGGTGTTTCCTAGCACCCCAGAAGCTCTCTGGGCCCCAAGAGTATTCTTCTTTGCCACATGGTAGGCAGGCCAAGAAAGCTGGAGCTGAGTCTCTCTTCTCTGCTATTTGAAGATTTCTTTGGTACAAGTCTTCCTCCCTCCACATGATGAAAGAGTCCACCTCCAGGCCTGAAAGAGAATGGCTAGATGGTGCAGGGACAGGAGGAATTGCATGGCTAACAGTAGTAGAGAATGGATAGTGTGCCTGCCTGCAGTGTGTGTGTGTGTGTGTGTGTGTGTGTGTGTGTACACATAGGCATGCAGTACCCCTGTGGCTCTGTGCCCCTACACAAGTTCCTAACTCAGTACCTCATTTCATTCAATTTTCGATAATCACTTTTGGATCACTTACTGTGAGTTAGGTGATCTTCAAGCACTAGGGACACTATGTGGAGCAAGGTAGCCTAAGTCCTTGTCTTTAGACAGCTTGCTTTCTGGACAATAAATGACTGATGTTGGATAATAGAGTGGATCAATAATGGCGAACATTTTAGAGATTGAGGGCCTAAACTGCAACCTCAAGCCCACTTATATATTGCAATGTGCCAATGCTGCAACTAAACCTGAATACTGAGGTTTTAGTTTAGCAAAGACAACAGTCAACCAGTGCTCGGCTGCTGAGACAACCTGGCTTGCATGGTGACAGACAGGACTCTGCATGCCCACTGCAACACACGTGTCATAAGTTCTCCATGCGCCAGTGCAGGAAAGTGAAACTGACTCAGGAGTAAAGTGACATACAGCAGACCAGAGGATGCTCTCAGAAAGGTGCTGTCAGAGAAAAGCTCCCAAGGCAGGAACATGTAAGCAATGAGCAGAAATCAGTGAAGTGGCAGTAGGTGATGATCAGGTAAGAATGACCCAGCAAAGGGAGCGGCAAGTGCATAGCGTGAGGTGGAGGTGTGGCAATGGGACATGCAGAAGATCTGCTGCCAGGTGAGAAAGCAGAGGGTGGTGAGCAGTGCCCTTGGAGCGAGATGTCCAGTTACCAGCCTCAGCCTCAATTTGGAAAGTGGCAGGGTGGAGCCAGTAGGATTCGTCTCCTAGGTGAGTGATGAGGAGTCAGTGAAACACAGTGCGTGTAAGGTGCAGAGCTCCGTATCTGGTACCAAGGGAACATTAAATATTCTTCTGATTATTTGCAATATGTGCAGTTCTGTAGCCAGGATGTTGTTTCCACTTCGTGGTAATGTGAGTTCTTCTCTAGTTCTCACTCAGTAAGCTCTGCTTTCTGTGGACACTTTTTCCTGCAGCACATGAATGCCTACTGCGAGATGTCATTGTCATTTTGTCATGATATGCCTGTCTCTTTCAGTGCCACATTGGTCTGTTTTCTTTTTTTTCTGTGATTCTGAGCAGCTCTCTGGCATGCCTGTGTGAAATACACACACACACACACACACACACACACACACACACACAGAGTTTCCCCTGTTTCTATCTTTTCCATATGTCTTTGTTCGCTCCAGTTGCTCTGTGCACACACGTGTACATGTGTGATGTGTATTTACTGGAATACTAGGACTGTTTACACACACAAAACTGCTAACAAAAATCTGCCAAGACAGTAGGAAAGAAGTGAGAAGACATGTCAGCTGGAAATGAGAGGAGAGTGTAGGGTGTCCTGGGACCCTGTAGTGACCCCTACAGGGAGCAGCAGCTGTCCCCAGGCAAGGCAAGTCTTACCTGATCATCACCTAGAGAAAGTGGCAGGTTTTCAGTACATTTCCACATTTCCATCTTCCACTCCCCAGCCCTTGCCTACCTGCTGGCCAAAGGTTTCCAATGCGTTTCTGCTTACTTGGGATTTGCTTTCTGGGTGAATGCTGTGTCTCATGGTGCCCCTTGTTTTGCTTACTTTGGTTGAGATGCAAGTGCCCAAGGATGCCCACAGCCTGTCCTCCCTTCTGAGGTGCTTGCACTAAAGCCCTAGCTATGCACCAGGAGAATAGAAGCCTTCAGAAGTCCCTACCTTCTGAGCTACCTGGAAAAGCAGGACTAGGCAAAGCCAGCTCCATGGGCAACCAGGGCTGGTTCATTCACTCATGCAAGAGGATTCACTAAAGACCTACTGTGTGCAATACACTAGCTGCAGCATCAGGAATCCAACAGCAAAGAAATAGGTAGAGATTGCTATGCTTTTCACAAAAGAAAACAGCCAAGAAGCAATCAACATGAGAAATAAAACATGGAAGGGGCTGGGGAGATGGCTCAGTAGAATAAGTGCTTGCCTGGCAAGCCCAAGGACCTGAGTTCAATCCCCAGTTCCACACACACACAAAAGAAATACAACATGGAATAGCTTAACAGGCAATAAGGGATACAGAAAATGAAAGCAAGCAGTCAGTGATACCTGGAACACTGGTGAAGTGAAAGGGTGGTGACATTGAACAGAGTATGCAGAGAAGGGAGCCTGGAGAGGCAAGAGGCAGAGGCATCTGTGAGGAGAAGAGACGGCCCATGGCGTTCTATCACCTTCTCCTGTCTTGGTTTATTTTCAGGTTCTTGGCTCAGGATGTCAGATCGAGGGAGGGTTAACCTGCTCTGAGGGAGGAAAGATATAGATTGTGGCTTTTGCTATGCTGAGTGAGAGTTTCTGAGGCATGCACAATTCACAGGGAAGGTAGGACTGTGGTACAAGAAAGACTCGTGCTTGAATTCAGCAAAACAATCCAACACAGACCAGATGCCAATAGATTACCCATCTGTGACAGGACTAAACAAAAAAAGGGGATACAAAGTAAGGACCATTTTGTATTTGTGTATACAGAATAGTTGGGATAGATATACAGCTACTTTTGCTTAATTCAATGAGAAGAAAGATTTGTAGTAATACTGTTTAGACAGGATATCCTGTCTGCTTCTTCTACTGTGGGTAACCACTAAGAAGATAACAATGTACAATGTATTAATTATTGAAAATGTCCTATTAATC
>NDGM011257149.1:9383-55130 GCA_002564305.1 Octomys mimax
AAGTCTGATCTAGTAGTGAGACCCTGAACACCCTGTAGACCCTTCCCTAAAATACAGAAAAATGGAAAAAGAACTAGCATTAAGTGAAAAGACAGTAACATAATGGACTAAAACACAAAAGAAAACTGTATGTTGCTTACAAGAAACTCGTCTCACCTTCATGGACCCACAAGGACAGAGAACAAAGATACGGAATATAATTTTCAACGAAGATGCAATTCAAAGGAGATTGGGAATAACCATCCTTAAACACAATATATGAAGTCAGCAAGAGAAAATAAAATATGGATTAAAGAAAACACATGAAAATGGTTTTAATTTTTTGAAACAATAATAAAATGGACAAATAGGATACCAAAATCTGAGATATAGCAAAAGCAGAATTAAGAGGACAGTTTATACTGAGTAAAGTATACATCAAAAAGTTAAAAAGATTTCAAATAAGCAACCTATTGCTATATTTCAAAGAACTAGAGAACAGAACAAACTTCAAGAGAAGTTATTGAGAGAAGCCAGTAGCAAAAGCCAGAACAGATATAGAGACTAAAAATAGCATCAAGATCAACAAAGCAAAGAGCTGGCTTTTGAAAAGATAAACAAAACAAAAACTCTTCGGCTGAGAAAAAGAGAATTCGCAAATAGATAAATCAGACATAAAAAGATATCACTGATAGTACAGAAATAATAAAGATTATTAGAAATTATTGTGTGCAATTTACAGTACCAAAAATTTGATAACTCAGAATAGACATAAGGACTGAAACATGAAGAAATAGTCTTGTTACCAATAAGTAACATAATAATAATAATAATAATAATAAGTATTATGATAAGTACCATAATACCATACTAAGAAAGATGCCAATAGTCTTGCTACCAATAATAAACAAGACTGAGTCAGTAATAAAAGTCGCTCATTAAAAGGGCTGAGTACCAGACTGTTACACAACTGAGTGAGACCAAAAAAGTTAAAGAGAAAATACTAATCATCCTTAAATCATTCAAAAAAATTTGAGAGAGGGAATTTTTCCAAACTCATTGTATGAGCCCTGCATTACAATAATGGCAAAATAAATCAAAGGCACAAAAATAGCAACAGGCCAATATCCTTGATGACAATGCCAGATGCAAAGTACTTAATGAAGTGCTAGCAGATGAAACCAATAGCACAGTCAAAAGAATGTTGATGATAATAAAGTAGGAATGAATGATTGAATATACATGAATTAATAAATATGACATAACACATCAACTATGAATGACAAAAACTTTGTGATCATCTCAAAGATGCCCAGAAGAGAGTGATAAACCCTAATATCCTTTAGTTAAAAACTCTGGGCAATTAGGTTTATGAAGAATATAGGCCAAGTGCAACAAGACAACCATAAACATACCGAATGGGAAAAGGCTTTATCTCTTAATTCTAGATGAACACAAGGATGTTCAATTTCTTCATTTATTTAACATTGTATGTACCAACCATTGTTAATCAGCTATTCCTGTTTTGAAAATCTGTAACATATGTACTGTTGTATGTTGCTCTGTTTCTGTCTTTGTTTCTGATTTTTGTTCTTGATTTTACTTTTGAAAATCAAATAAAATATTTTTAAAACCCATTGTATTCAATTCTTAAGGAAGTGAAATGCTAAGGAAAGACAGGAAGGGCATTCAGATTGGAAGAGAGGAAGTCAAATTATCTCTGTGTCCAATCAGAGGATAAAATCTTACGTGTAGAAAACTATACCAGTCTCTATCAAGAAAGTGTCAGCTATAATAAATTAATGCAGCAAAATTGCTAAATACAAAATTACCAGCAATGCATAGGACAATGCTATGTGCTTATTCAAGTGAACAATCTCATTACAAATAGCTAATTAAATTCAGCAATAAATATAAGCAGAGGTGACTCTCTATGATGGATGTGGTAGATCATTGATGATAGAAGTTGAGGAGGGTCCCAAAAAAGGAAATATATCCCATGTTCATGGAATAGAAGAATAATATTGATGGTATGTTCCTACTGCCAAAGGTAATCCACAGACCTCAATGAAGTCTATCAAAATATCTCTAACATTCTTCCTAGAGCTAGAAAAATAATCATAAAATGTGCATGGAAGCACAGAAAAACCCTGAATAGCCCAGCATCTTTGAACAAAAGTAAAAAGTAGAAGTATTGTAGAAGCTGATTTAAAAGCACACTATTAAGCTGTAGTAATCCAAATCAATGGCATTGCCATAGATGCTGAAAAAGTGAAAAGAATAGTGTGTAGAAATAGGTTAACATATCTATAGTCAATTGATTTTCAATTAAAGTAAAGAATTTTTATTAAGGGAGGAGGAACAGGTCCCTCCCCCCATGAACATGATTGGAATACTTATTCACCCACATGCAAAAGTCTTTGTATGCTACCAGTTATAAAGGTCATCTCAGAAGAGGTAAAAATTCTGAAATGCAATATGTGCATCAAGGAAAAATCTCGAAGAAAATATAGGAAAAACACTACAAGACATTGGAATTTACATGAAATTGGGAGTGGGGGAGGCAAGACCCTCAAAGTAATGAAGTGATAGGAAAAAATAGACAAATGGAATTACATCAAACTGAAAAGATGCCCATCAAAGGAAACAATCAACTGAGTAAAAAACTAAGCTACAGAATGGGAGAAAATATTTCTAAACTGTACTATTTCCATTAAGCTAATATCTTAAATATACAAGAATTGAATAAAAACTCCTCATTACTAAGAAAACTAAATTTTAAAAACGGACAAGAAAAATAAACAGAATTGTCCCCAGAGAAGACATATAATGGCCAAAAAATTTATAAATATGCTAAAGATCACTTGTAATTGAAAAAATTCAACTGAAAAACCACACCCCAGGAACATCTCACCCCAGGAACAATGGTTATTAGCAAAAATAAAATAAAGCCTATTAGTGAGTAATAAGGATAAAAATGAACACCTACATAATTCTGGTGGGAATTTAACTTCACGCAGCTATTATGGAGAACAGTGTGGAAGATCCTTAAAATGTTAAAAATAGAGCCCCTACATACTCCAGAAGCCCCCAAACTGGGCTTAATAAAAGAAAGGGGAATCTTCCTGTTAAAGAAACCTCTGGACAGCTTTGCTGATTGCAGCACTGTTCACAAAACTCAAGAAATTGGAACAACCTAAGTATCCCTCTGCTGATGAATGGATAAAAGGCAGTGGTACTGTTATGCCATGAGATCCTATTTTGCCATAAGAAATGAGACCTTTTTTTTTTTTTTGATTCCCCATGATTGTATTTTTATTCACAAAGTTAGAAAAAGATGTTTATATAAAAAAATTGTATGTGAATTTGTCTCTTTATTTACTTTCATTGTCATTTGTGACAACATAGATAATATTGCAGACACTATTGTGTTAGGTGAAATAAGCCAAGTGCAGAAGGATAAGGAATGTATGCTTTCACTCATGTAGAATCAAAAAGTGGTGCTCCACAGAAGTTGAGAAATTAAGAGTGTTATCAGGTTATACCAGGTGTATACCAGGGAGAGAGCTATAGAGATACATTCATCAAACCCACTCCTTGGGGTTGCCAGGCCAGCACTTAGACCACTGGGCTATTTCCGTGGCCCCTGAGATACATTCATCAATGGTTACTAAGTTACAGTTACACAGGAATAAAGATGTTCTGGTCTAGGACACCTACAGATGATGATACTGAACGTTGAATTCTAAAAAACTAGGGGAGATAAAAGAGTCTGAATGTTTTCACACAATGACATAGTAAATATTTGGGGAGTTAGATGGGTTTATCTTAATTTGAATATCACCCAATATATGCATGTATGAAAATATCATATGGTACCAAATAAATGCAAATGAAGTTTAAATTTTGAGTTAGTTAAATATATTTAAAGGAAGTAGAATAAATACAATGAGTATAAAGTAGGCGAAGCTGTATTGTTTCTCAAAGAATCCATGCCAACTAAACTTACATAGAAAATACTAGTATTTAAAAATTATATTTGAAATACTCAGTTCTGTTCTTTTAAACACAGGCTTTTCATGTAGTTTTAACAACATTTTCCTTACTATGAATCTAGTATCATTGAAGGTGAACCACTACCAAGTATTCAGAGTGAAAATGTTGACCATGGTTAGCCGCAGTCTATTTTGCATGATGCAAGCTTGCTGTTTGTCTATCTCTGTATTATGTCCATTCCTCACAGACAAAACTGGGTCTTCATGAATCGTCAGTGAGCACCGTGAGCTATCAATTCCAGGTTATTTTCAAGTTATGCCTGTTTGTTTCGTTACCCACTCAAGACATCACACATTCTTCCACCCACCCCTCCACTTGGAACAGGCGCCCAATTAATATATGCCAGGCAGGCCACCTTGCTCGTCTTCTTCAAAAACTCCTAAAAAACCATCTGCTCTGGGAGACGTTCCAGCTACAATAACCACCTACTACTTTCACTTGCCTGTAATATCCGCATCTACTTTCTTGAGCACTGCTTACATATTTTATCGTACAAAATCTATGAGGCCAGAATTTCTATATGTCTTATAGTGGCATTTAACCTCCCCTCAAACATCTACATTCTCTTAAAATAACAGCATACTCTTGCAGGCATTTCTTCCTGGACAGAACTAAAGGAAATTGAATTGAAAATGGGCAGAGAATTAACACTGACTTTTGGATCAGGCTATTTAGCCAACTTAGCTAGGTGTTCTGATTGAGGTTTTGTGCCAATCTCTCGTGGATCATGTTCAGTCAAACTGTCTCTATGGATTTCTGTGAATGCACTGTGGTGTGGAATGTGAACACCACAATAAATTGCTTTAAAATTAATGTATTTTGATCTTAAATATGTATTATGGATACTTTCTATGAGATAACTAGCTTTGAACTCGTGATATTTTTGAGAACTTGAACAATAGAAAAAATATGACAAACAATGTTATATATATATTTATATATATTTATTTATATATATATATTTATATATATATATATCTACATATATATCTACAAAGGCTTTCTTTAGTTTTGAGATTTTAAAAGCGTACATTGCCTCATTGGATAAACTGAAGTTCCTGAGTGCCTCTGGGTTCCCTGCCAATTGCAGCAGTTCCATGCATACCCTTGTGAGGATGGCATTGTCTAGGTAATGAGGAAAGGACATGCATTTATTTTTCTTTCTTTCTTTTTTCTTTTCTTTTTTTTTTTTTTTTTTAGCAAGAATGAAGGATTGAACTCAGGCCCTTAGGCTTGCTGGGGAAGCGCTTATTCCACTGAGTCATCTCTCCCAGCCCCTTGCATTTCTGACTCTTGTGAGAGTCAGGACTTGATGAAAATGAGAGGATTTTCCTTTGAACTTTGACAGCAAGAATTTCAGATCAAGAGCTGGATATCGGAGAAATAGGAACAGAAGAAATCATACTGAGACCATAACCTAAGAGGACACAGTGGGAGAATTCTGCAAACTGGAAGGGCAAAGCCCTGAAGGGAAGGGATGGCCACCATGTGGCAGAGCCAAACTCATTGGCACAGAATGGTAGGACATTATTATAAGTAGTGGGCCCCTCATTTTTTAGGTCAGTACCTTGAGGTCCAAAAGAAAAATGCCAGTAGGACAAGGAAATGAAAGTCTTAGGAGTGCTGATGAATTAGTCCACTGGCCACTGAAAGAAACAATGCTGTTTTCATAATTTTGGTCCCTAAATGTCATGGGAAATTAAAGCAACAAGGGCTATAAGAGGTGTCCACTCAATTGGAGAGAGCACCCTAGAATTACCAGGCCTTCCTACAATGTGTGCTTAAATTGCGAAGAGGATGAAATAGAAGAAAATGTAGTTCAGGATGAGAAGTTGGTGACCTGGGCCTGTCTTACCTATTTCTGTTTCCCCGAAGGAACCCGATCCAATCCTGTCAAGAGAAAATTTGCTCCATCTTTTATATGTGAACTTTGCTATGGAAAGGGGGCAAGGAATGACAAAGGCCAGCGGGCAGAGAAAGATACGTGGAAAAGCTGGGAGGTTACATACGTGAGAACAAGTTGTGAGCTAGAAACAACTGAAATACTTTTAATTGACAAAAAGCACAGCATACTCTTTTTTGGTGAGGGTGAGAACTCAGGACAAGTGAAATCACTCACAAAAATTAATGAAAATCATTCTTGATCGCTGTGTATTTTGTTGCTTATTTTGATTTGGATAAAGCCAGAGCTAGCCATTTTCATATAACAAGGCAATTAACTTAAATAATATTGCTATTAACCACCCCACCAACACCTGGATGAGAATAGAAAGGGATCTTTAAAACCCCATTAAACAACAATAAAAAGAAATTAAGATGTAGAGAATTTAATTCTTCATGAATGCTAACTACAGGCACAAGATAAACAGTGGTAATGCAAAGGTTAAGAAGAGGTGGCTTCTACATTTAAAAATTTAACCTGTAATCATTTCTAACCATAGTCTTAATCTGAAGCCTTTCAAGAGAATTTCCACTTTTTTCTTCATTCTTCTTAAAAATCATTCCACAAGTTTGTTTTGAATTTTATTTGGATTTATTTGGAAAGGTACACCTGTTTTTGACTGTTTGGAAAATATTAATTATCACCATCAATATGCTTGCAATATTTCTTGCCAAATAGAAAAGAGCATGCATGGCATATATCTCTGGGCTTAAGCGTCTCAAGAACCTATAAAATATTTCACATAAAAACAAATTTAAAACTGTATATGGGTATGCACATGTTCTTTTTTATTTACCCCATAATGATAAAGGTCGATTGTCTTCTTAGAATGTAAAAAAACAATGAACTAATTTCCTAGGATCTGTTAATAACTTTATTCTCATAAAATATTAACTCCAGTCATTCAACATTATATTTTAAAATAATATTTATTTTGAAATTAAGAAAAACCTGTAACTCAAACAAGTCACAGATTTTCTTCTTTAATAGGAAGTACTTATTCTTCAGTTCAACTATTAAGCCTCTGAAGAAATTATAGTGACTCAAATTTGAATAACTGTTGCTTACACATTAGGTATAATACATCTTTTTAAATGTATTTATTGACTGAAGTTGTGAGATCAATGGCCCTGAAGAGGATTTTAATTCAGAACCTGTAAGACAAAATTGGAGCAAGCAAAATTGACTAATTTTATACTATACAGTGAAAACAGAGATAGTATGTGAACATGAAATAATAAGAGATAATATATTAAAGGGCTGGTCTTTATCTTTAAGGAGTAGTTAGTATATTAAGGGAGTGTTTCACACATATGGTGAGGCTGTGTACCGGGCACTGTTCTGAGCACTTCCTACCCCTTAACTCATTTTTTTTTCTTCTCTAGGAAGAAGGATCTTTCACTGTCTCATTTTCAGAAGAAAAAATTAAGGCACAGAGAAGGTTAGGCTGCTGGGTGAGGCCACCTAATTGGTAAGCACAGGGGTCTAGGTTTGGGCTTAGGCCGCCAGGATCCTGGGTGTGTGCTGTTACCATGGCAGCCATTTCAAAGAGCAAATTATGTGGTTCTGCCATATACTGTCTTTGCTAAAGTGAAGACACAGCCAACACTGACAGAGTTAAGGGACTGGTCTGTTCTGAGTCTTTATAATAGCGTTTCTAACTCATCAATTGGCATAGCTCATGATGGATCAGAACTTGAGTACATTGCCTTTTGCCAATAGTCTGTTTTTTCATGATTGTTCAAAGCTAGGACTAAGATTAGAGATCTACTTAAATTCCAAGTTCACTGAGTTTCTTCCTTTATCTACTGTGTTGATCCTAAGACTCCGAACCTGTAGTTTCTTTTCCTTCCATCAGCTCTGAAATCCACAAATTGTTTTTGAACACTTTCAGTGTTGCAGTTTGCCATCTGTCACAGGAATGGCTTTCTCTACAAAGGACTGATGGTACGCATTGGAGGCTCTGTGGGTCATATGGCCTCTGTCACAACGCAGCTCCACCCTTGTGGTTCACATGGAGGAATAAACAACAGAGAAACCAGTCATCTTGGCAGCACTCCAAGAAAACTTTTTTAAAAACATTTTTAAACAAAGAAGCAGGCAGCTGGAATCGTCCTATGGGCCATAGTCTGCTGACCTCTCATCTTATTATGCAACATGGTGAGATGTTTATTTGTTCCTGTCTTGGGTAAGGTAATAAAATTGGGAAATGCTTCCATATTTAGAAAAGCCATTGAATGCTGACATCGCCAAATGTCTCTATCAAAGTTATAATCTATCCTTGGCCATGACTTTGATAAGAAGGTAATGTTAAGCCCATTCTTATAAAGCTTGTGTTTTCACAAGTATCTGTCTGGTAGCCACAATGACAGTGTTTGCTACCCTCGCATAACCATTCCAATTTACAGGGGGGACAACTTGTATAGTCAAGAATCAGTATATCTCCCTCAACTTGATTTTGTGCCCTTCTTTACAACAAACTCTTAATTATTTAGGAAGTCCAACTCCATATTTCACATTTAAGAATCATCTAATATTTCTGACACTTAAGAAATTCTAAGGCATGACTAAACTGCTATATTATAGCATTAATGGTCCTCATGAACTTGAGTCAGATGATAGCTTTGTTAGTCAACCTCGATGGAAATGGAAAAGAATGGAATTGTATTCGCTGTAATAAATGCATAAATAAATTTAATTTAATCAGATTACAACCTTGAGAAGTAGGAGTTACTGTTCTTATGTTAAAGGCAATAACCAGGAGCCTCCTAAATCCTCAATAATTTACCCAACCTTTCACAGCTGTTAAGAAGTAGAAATAGAATGCAGGCACAGAACGAAAGTTTTGAGTTTTTTGACTGCCATCACCACGGGTATTTGTGAAATCCAATATCAGGTTCAGATTTCCAGTCCATCAACATAGTCTTTGTTCCAAACAAACTCACATCAAATTGTCTTTCACAGTGAGAACGAGGAAAACCTGCTTGTATAATCTGAAGACTGAAGTTGAAAATCACAGAAATAACTTCAATGTGATTTTTGTTACTGTTTATGTGCCAGAGAACTTGGAACATTCTGAATGAAATTAAACTGCATTTCATTGGTGTGGAATCATGAACATTTGTCAAAATTGTTTTGTACAAAATTCCCTAGGTTTTCACAGCTGTATAAATGCTCCCTCTAAGAAATAAGTCCGGAATGATTAAAAACAGATGTGACATTTTTTGCATATTATCAACAAAAAATCTCTTTTTATTTCATCTTGCCTGTGCCTTACCATAACTTCAGTTATGTTATAATTCTGCACGTAATGAATGCAAAGAAAGTACTTAGAATGATTTGCAGTAAGGTTTTCTGGTTACCTGTATTTCTCCAGGGGTTAGCTCTGCACAGGAACTAATTCTGCGAGTTTTCTAACTAAAGCCCAAACTTTCATGCTGAGCACTCAGAGCTGCACCAAGCAGTCTCCACTCCATGAAAAGTAATTGAGTCAGAACATTCACAGGTATGTTAAATGAATGTGCAGTGAACATTCTCCAAGTTGATTCAGGAAATAGATTGAGAGAAGTTTTAATACTCTTCTAACTTAAGCAGAGGAAATTACCTTTGGTTATTTAAAGCTAGAGAAGATTGGGTGTTAGACCTTTCAACAACGTGCTAGCCTCAATCCCGAGGCAGTAAAGGGGCTCTCTCTTCAGAGTCACTGGTGATTTTGGTTTATAAATTAAGTTTTCCTAGTTTTATCTCCAGATACCACACAGCACCCTTGGAGGCACTCAGATGCGATCGTTCACAGTATCTAATATTGATTCAAGGTGTCAACAACATTAGAAGTTGAAGAAACACAACTGTGTATGACTATCCTAAGATTAAATTAGATTCACAGTAAAAACAAGGGGAAAAATCAAATCCAAATTTGGATGAGTTCTTTTATTAGATGGAAATGCTGGCAAAATCTTATACTTATCTATACTTAATCTTTCTTGTAATATTTTCCAAATTTTCTACCTTCCAAAGTCAAGCTAGTTGAATATAAGCCTTGCAGAGAAGATACGATGTTGTAAAAGTTTACACAGAAACCTATTTTACAGATTTTAATTGTTTCAAGTCTTTATAAAAGATTACATGGATGTAGATTTGAACAAACGTCTACAAAAGTGGCACAATTGTTTTGGCGTAATCTGAACACCTAATTATCACCTTCTTATGGAAGGCAGGCGACAGCTTTATAGGAAAGCAAATGCGTCCTACGAGTGGGACAATTTGTCACATTCTTAAATAATCATCTTGCAAATAAAATTGTTATAAACATCAGTGAATGAAGAAAGGAGATAGAATGGTCTCACACTGTTGCACATTAAAATTAACTTCCCACAGCTTTCTAAACTGTTTACCAGACTTTGACTCTAAGGATCATGAAGGAAAGATGGCAATAGTCACTGCTTTTTAAAATGTAACAAGCAAATTTGTCTCATATCAGCTTATAAAAATAAAAACGATTACATAGACTATACTGACATATCATGTATTTATTTGAAGATAAATTTAAAAAATATGCTCCCAGTTACACAAGAGTTAGTATATAAAATAGCCTGCATCTTTTAAAACTAATTGGTATTATGAAGTAATAACCTAGGAAGAGTTGTTGACAATTTTTGGCTTTTCAAATAGCTTGCATGTGCAAAAATATGTTTTCTTTATTTGGTTTTCTAAGCAGTAATACAAGAAAAGTTACAGTAATACGGATGTCCTTTTAAAATTTTGTAGAATAATATTATGCAAGATCACTAAATACTTGAAAAATCAAAGTATTGGGGAAAAAGCATTGTAAACAAAACAGTCCACGTGGTGTATCCTAGTGACGCCATAATGTCTACAGCTCGGGACTCACGAAGACCTCGAGCCCTTTTGGAGAGGGCTCTCACTTCCAATTAGAATATGAATTGAGACATTTTGGCATCTATTTAATTAGCAATGTTGCAATTAAAGACAGAGCATCCGCACTTTGAATTTTAGTTTGACTGAAGCCACGTCCATTCCACATCAGGTTAAAACTTTTTGCATATCAAGTGCGATCAAAGGCTGCCGGCTCAGTTGCGCGCGCGGCCAGGGCGCAGGCGGCCTTTGCCCTCCTACAGCGGATCACCGCGATCCGGGCAGCGTACACCGAACCAAGTGTCCTGGCTGGGATTCAAACACAGCTCCAATTGCACTTCGCTCAAAGCAGTGCACACAGCCGCAGGAGGGCTGCTGGGGCACATAATCTAAGCCCCGGCAACATCACACACAAGCAAACAATGACTTTGCCAGCGTGCGTGTCAGGGAAGGGCTGCTCCGGGTTCCCGCGGCTGCGAGGCGGCGAGGCCGAGTGCATGCGCGCGCGCCCTCTGCTGGCCGATCCTTCCGCCTCTGGGAAGTGCAAACTGCTCAAAACCTTTTCAAGCGGTGCTGAATAAAATTATAATGCCAAGAAGAACAAGAAAAAAATATTTAAAAAATAGAAATAAACAATTACATATTTTTACACAGAAATTTAGAAACCTATTTACAGCATTGTAGCAGGATAAGCCTCCGACCTTTTCTTTTGGTCTCTTGTTTTCACTTACTACCTTTTTTTAAAAAAACAAACATTTACTTGAGAGCTAGTATAACAGTAATTGACATGACATGACAAGCAGTACGTATTTAGAAGACCAGAACGACAGGCTCTCCAAGCATGACCCTACTATTACACGTTGCTATCTTCAGTGCAGTTGCTTAGTTCACAGGTAGGTATCAGCGTATATAGTTAGTCAGGGTGAGGATCTTACCAATGAACTGCTAGTTGCAAAAACCTGCTGAAAAAGAAACAAGTTTCTTTCTTTCTTTCTGAAATCAACAGCCTGTGGGGGAACTTAAAATAAATTTAGACATCAAACCAACTTTCTGGCATTTTAGCATTACGCTTCTGTGAAGATAACAGAAACATTAGGACTCTTAAAATCACTTATCCTAAAATAAAATGGTTAAAACAAATTAAATAGTTATAAATTATTATACCTAAATAATAAGTGATTCAGGCAAAAGTCTAAATAAGAGTTAATAATATATTTTAAATAAATGATTTAAGTACATGTTAAGTAAATATTTCTGATAAGCCATTAATGTATAGCAATTAAGTATGCTTAAAGATTTTACCATAACACACAAATTATAATCTACCAACCTCCCCCTACAATATAATTCTTCTTATTATAACTAGTGTATTTCAAAATAATGGAACTCAGTGAACCCAGGAAGACTCTGGTATTTCACTGATGGTCTCGTTGCCGAGAATGGTGCAAAACTTACTGTTACAGTAACTACTCAGCTCCAGCATAGGCATCTCCCCTAAGCCCGAGACAGTAGAATCACTGTCTACAGCACTGGCCTGTATATGGTGCTAATCGCTGCGCTGCCCACGCATAGCATCAAATTCATCGTGTTCACCGCACACACCATCTTTCCTACGCATTCATCACTTGGCTGGGATGACCAACATCCCACTGTCATTCGTAAACTCCGAGGCATCATTTCCTCCCTTGCAAGCTTTCACCTTTGTCAATTACTAAGCAAGGTAATTAATGACAACCACTATCCTCCTCTCCAAATCTATTTCTCTATTTTTTTTATCATGTCCATATTCAAAGTCTATTGCTTCATATTATTTCAGTGTTAAAGTCCAAGTTTCTGACAGGGCTACACAACTCATTTGTGGTCTGTGTTTTATCAGCAAAGATCCTTCCAATTTCTATTTTACATATTCCCTAATTTTAGTCCTTCCTTCCTTCCTTCCTTCCTTCCTTCCTTCCTTCCTTCCTTATTTCCTTCCTTTCTTCCTCCTCCTTTCACTGTTTTATTATTTTTTTTTCCTTAGGATAGTGTTCACAGGGTCTACAGGGTCTCATTATGTAGATCGGACATGTAGTGATCCTCCTGTTTTCAGTCTTCCAAGTGCTGGGATTACAGGCGTGCACCACCACGCTCAGTCTCCATCGCCGTCTCTGCACGCCCTGTGGGCAGGGCCAGCACAGCAGACTGGGGATCAAACCCTAGACTCTGTCTGCCTAAGCAGACTCTTTAGTCCATTGAGCTGTCAGGCCAGCCCCCTTTCACTGTTATTATCAACACCAGCAAGCATCAATATGTTTTTTGCATACTCTTCTCTGTTAACACACGATATTCATTCTATGGAGACTGTAGCTACTTGCTAAGTCCCCACTGACATCTTACAACTGTGATGAGCCATTTTGTTTTCCCCAAAACCTTGCTAGTTGCCTCTATCATAACACTGAACACTGCTTTCTAATCCATAATCTCTGAGTAGTAGAAATGAATCAAGCTCATTTTTTACCCTATAAAAATCATAAACTTTTCTGGTCTGGAAAAGCCATGTAGTCTCAAGGAAAGTGATTTCTATTATTTAGTGGAAGCAGTTACGTCATTGGAAAATTGAGACAAATGCAGAGCCAATCAAAGTGTGAGTCAAGATGCCCTTTGTCTCGTAGTTTCTCACGTCATTGTGGAATCATAAATGTAAATCCTGGAAGTATTTTACCACTATAATCTAAGTCAATCTGAAAACAAAGATAACATATGAAGAAAGTAGGATAAGATAAGGAAAAATGAAATGAGTTGATCATTCCATTGGCTTGCAGCTTTATTTATCATATTTTTCTTGAACCAAAAATTTATTTTATTTTTAAGCCAAATTGAAATGAGTGCATTCATTCATTTTCCTCAAAAAACCTTTTTTTAAAAAAAATGTATAACCTCATAAGCCCATGTGATATCCTAGCAGACTAAAGGCCTGCTTAGGCAAGCTCAGGGATCGGGGTTTGATCCCCAGCATCACATGCTGCTGGCCTTGAATCTGGGCATACTGAGCTGGTAACTGAGACTGGGAGTGGTGGTGCACACCTGTAATCCCAGCACTGAGGAGGCTGAAAAGAGGAGGATCACCATAGTGCGCTGCGAAGTGAGAGGTCGTACCAAATGCAATGCAATGAATGAATGAATGAATGAATGAGTGAGTGAATGAGTGAACGAATGAAACCCCAAAGCATTCACTCTGTGATGTCCTAAAGGCACAACACAATGTTTAATGCCATCTTCTTGATCTCCTCCTCATGGAGGACGTTGGACAGCTAAACAAATCTGATGCAGAGAGGGAGAAGGAGAGGGAGAGGGGACAGGGAAAGGGAGAGAGACAAAGAGAGAATTACCTGTGGATGGAAACAGAACAAATTGGAGGCAATCCAGATGATTGGTGGTAAGACTGAGAATAAGTGATAATGACATGGATTGTAATTGCTAATATTTATTTGGCATTTCATAATTGTACATTTGTATCAAAATATTCTTCACCTAATGTTATTTTATCTTCAGAACATCCTCTCAACATTGACAATATCACTGTCACTCCTCATTACATCACTAAAAATAAGTACAGACAGAGGACAATTTTCTAGCGATCACAGGGGTAGGAGGTGGAAAGCTACTATCTGAGGCTAAGGAATTCTAACCAGCACACTGCAAACATGTGCGGGATAAAGGTGAATGGAGGCAATCCAGGCACGACCTTCCACGGAGAGCCTCTGATAACTGAGCTTTTCCTAGTAGATTACGGCCCTCAGCTGCGTTTGTCCTTACGTGATCCAGAGCTAGAACATCGTTCCCACATTTCCGTGTATACTGCAAATACTGGAACTTCACATGGCACTACCCTAGAATTCCCATGAGGGACATAGACGTGCACACAGACATTCCAAGGGAGAAGGAAGCCACCATCCAGAGTTTTGTGTTAGTCAGTTTCTACTACCAGAAAAAAAGAGCTAATATAACCAATGCGAAAAGAGAGGAGCTTATTTATTTGCAGTACTGGAGGTTCTAGTCCATGGTAGTGGGCTCCCTCTCTTCGGTCCTACAGCATGGCAGCACACTATGGTGGGGAGCGCGTGACAGAGGGAAGCTGCTCACCGCATGGTGCCCAGGAAACAAATGAGACAGGAAAGGAAGGGTTGTACCATCTCCTTGTAAGGCACACCTCAAAGATCTTAGGTCCTTCCCCTGGGACCCACCAACAAGCGGTCCACTACCTCCCTACAGGACCAAATCTGGGACACATAGGCCTTTGGGGGGGGGGGCATTCAAGGTCTAAATTATACCAATAGTGAATAGATGTATGGAAGAAGTATGGGTACTAGCCTTAGCTCCTATTTTCTGCTTAAACTTTACAAATGCAAAGAATCCAGTCAATAAAATGGAAAGGAAACAACTGGAAATTCCCACAGAAGATATAACTCAAGAACAACAGAGTAGATGTGTGTGTGAACGAACAAACAGGCAGATACTTTTGTGGACATGGTTTACCCTTGTATCTAAGAGCAAGATCTTTGCTTCTGCTATTCTGAAATGTTTGTGGGAGACATCCAGCTTGATAAGAAGAAAATAATAGAGTTCCAGAGGAAATAGCAAACTTCCAGGGAGCGGGAGGACAGTTACTTTGGTGAATAAAGAAAATAAAGCATATTAAAAACAACTTGATGACTAGGAAGAGTTGTTTCTAAATAAAGTAGCCTTACTATAACAGTTTGATGCGATTTTATTCCAATTAAATTCTAAGCTCGTTTGAAATGTGAGCCTAATATTATTTGTCTCCTAAATTATTGTGTGGTGGTTTCAGAACATATTTTGATACGCCTCCACTTCAGAAATGATGTCTATATCCATTTTCTCTAAATGCCAGCTTTAATCAATAAAAGTACATTGAAAGACACACAATAAACCCTTTCAAGCTAAGTCAGAAAAGGCAAGAGAGCATTTGCGGGTTTCCTGTTGCCCTCATTTCTGTAGACATGAGGCAACACGTGAGAAGACAGACCACGCTAGACCACGACACCATGTGAAGTTAGGACAAGCTATGTGCTTGTCCCGAGCAAGGTCTCAGCCACCGCCAAGCAGCATCAGTTGCAGGACAGAAGAGAAACAAGGTGATTCCAGCCTACAGCTATTATATGACCTCCAAATACTGACATTTCTACTTGGTGGCTCAGAGGCTGCTGGCAGACACTAGCCATCTCTACACTGCCTTGTTTGAATTTCTGCCCCACTGAAGCCAGGCACATAATAAATGGCTGGTTTTTGTGGTTATATTTGCAGTCATTTGTTATGCAGCAATAGTAAACAGAAAATCTGTGGATAGGTGGAAGTAAGGTGCTGCCACAATAAAAAATCAGAAACATGTAGCAATTGCTTTGGAACTGAAGGGTTGGAAAAAGCTAGAAAGGACATGAATCCAGGCATTAGGAAAACTTCAGCAAGGACTTGGGAAAAACAGCAATACTGTTAGAAATAAGGAGAAACAAAATCCTTGCAGTATGTGGCAGTTTGATGTGAGGCAATAATACCCAGGATACATAAGCTACTCTTTTCATATTTTGGGGTCTCATATAAGTGTTTGCCAAATAAAATATTATAAGACAAAATAAAGTTGGAGCATCTCTGGAATTTTCTTACTAGAGGGAAAGTAAGAAGCGTGAGGCTTATTAGAAATTGTGTTAAAACACACAGAATAAATGGAAGATTTTTTTCCTTTCTCTCTTCAGTAAATTCATCCACTATGGAAATAGTTTACCCCTATTTAGAAGTAGTTTGTGTCAACATGTAAGATACTAAATGAGTACGTGGATTGCTTGACTGAGACCCCATGCTTTGTGAAAGTGCAATTCATGCAAAAACACAAAGCAGAAGCTCCCAACATCAGAATACTACCTATGTTACTGTTCTTTGTATCTTCAAAGAGCAAGATACAGGTAAGGGATCTTTTTTTTTTCTCTTTTTTTTCAAATAAAGATAGTCATGGAGAATCTTAGAATGAAATGTGTTTAGTCAGAAAATAACAGATTGCACAACCATGTACCTACATGTACTTCAATAGAGAGGCCTTACATGGAGCAAAAAAAGTGGGAGAGAGGGTCTCATTACCTCTAATGAGGCCTGCTAAGGCATCATTTCCTAGGTAAGATTACCTTACACTAAGGCGATTAATGTCTTTGCAAAGAGTTCAGATAGGCTTGTTTTATATTTATTATTTCCTAAAAGTGATGTTTCAAAAAGGGTCCTTAAAATTGTTCCCTGGTACAACTTTACCAAGAATCAGCTGATTTTTTTTTTTTATCCAGGAAAACAAAACAATCCACTTTTATTGTGTTACTGAGAAAGTGAATCATAATGCCTCCAGGTAGTCGAAATTAGACATTTGACAACGTGTTAAATCAACTGACATATAGCATGGACTTTATCTCTTCTAAGAGAACAGCAATTGAACTCTAAACAGTTCTAAGGGTGATCCATCGACTCTCATGAACATCAGAGGAAAACAATGGTCACTTACATCAATTAAAATCATAGGGTCATTCCCTAAGAAGGTTGCCCACTGGTTAATCAGTTTAGAGAAGTCTTAGATACAAGAGATTAAATTGCTGTCTAAGTTCAACTCTGGTTTCTCTCTTTATGTAAATTATTACTAAAGATTAACTAAATTATAAACTTGTATAATATTTACGTTATATAATATTTGCCATCACATGATTAGTAAAATAATTCTTTTTTTGCTTTAATTTGACAAATAAGTTCAGAAATTTCCTTATAGATTTTAGAAGCTATCATGATGAATAGAAATATTTTTTCTAAGTTTGCACATTTTTGTATAGTACTTTTTCTTATAAAAATACTCTTGAGTACATTATTCTTGTGATTTTTATAGACATCTCTAAATTAACTGCTATAACTTCATAAATCTTGTTTCCTTATTTATTATCATCGAAAGGGAATATGTGTATTCGTAGGCATACGTGTGTATTGAGTTTTTGCATAGATTACATGCAAATTCATAAAAAAACATCCCTCGAAATAGACAGGCAAAATGAAGCAGGAAAGTATTTAAAATATTTGCATGGAAAAGATACTAATAAAATATATAAGCATCCTGCAAGCAGAACCTTGAAATAAGTTCTGTATTTTCTCTTTCTTATTTGAAAGAAATGCAAGCAATCCCTACTTCAGCAACATATGTCCCTCAGTGCTCAATGGTCACCCAAACTTGTGACCCCAGGACATATCCTTCCCTTTGTGCCTCTGCAATGTAGAATTTACTGGCAGCTTCTATGCTTGTGTGGAACCAACCTCTCACTAAGGTCTCTCTAGAACCCTGAATCAGTTTCCTCATTTGCCCAAAGAACAGATTCTGCATCTAGCTGGATGCATACTAAACTCCATTCCTTAGTAAATGTCTGACCGATTAATAATCAAGGAAATCCATAGCAGATACCACTATTCTTTCTGAGATTCAGGCATTTCGTTGATTTTGTTGTTGCCCTGCTGCAGTGGCAGAAGGAGGGAAAGGAAACTAAAAAGGAGAAGGAAAGGGGCAAAGCCACTTAAACGTTTCCTTCCTTCTCTTGCAGTCCTCTCGCTCTCTGTGTTGCGAGGGTGCTTCTTACAGCTGGATGGAAGCAAGTCCAAGGAGAGCAGCGGGGGCTGCGGGGAGGCCAGGCCCCCTCGCCAGCGTGCTCAGCTCTCTGTCCTGTTTAGCCGTCATCGTCCCCGCCTGCACAGGCAAATGGGGTAATAAACAAATCGCCACATGCAAACAAGCATACGAGTAGAAAAGAGCACAGTTTGCAAATTATTTTAAAAGCCTTGTATTATGGATACATGTGTAGAAATAATTATGAATCGTTTACAGACACATAATATGAAAGCATTGCCTCTGAGAAAACACACACATATGCATCCAGCACCAAATTGTAGACGTGCGCACACATGAAGCATCTGTGCAGGTAGCGCCCTTCTCCCCTCTTGTGTTCTGTATGGAGTACGTGCAAATGACAGGCGGCTCATCTGGAAACACTGGCATAAAACTAAGGCTTGCACAGAAAAAAAATACAAAAATTTTACCTCAAGGATACATTTGAGCAATTACGCAAAGTTAGAATGAAAAATGAACATGTGATTTAAAAGTAGGAAAAAAATGGTGCTGTGAAGCAAAAAATGAAAATATGAAAGTGTTCAGCCACGGAGTTCTCATGAGGATATAATCTTGTCCAAGAGTCCCTGAGCCATGGTAGTGTTTCAAAAGAATTATTTTATCAAAATATTGCAAATGAGAAAATATAGAAGTTTTTATATTAGCTCTTTTGCTTATCTAGTTGGCTTACAAATATAAGTGTACTTCAAAACATAGTTTATATTTTCAAATAGGTAAAAAATATAACATCTATTAGTGAAGTTGTCTTGACTGACACAAAAGTCAGGTAAAACACCTCCATGCAGACACTATGACAGAGAGTTCAGTATGCGTTTGTGTTCATTGTAAAGAATTTTGAATGCCAAGAATTTAAAATTTAGTGTTTTACACACTAGCATCTACTACTAATAAAAGTTGTCACACGCAAAAATCTAATTTCTAAAGGTTTAATGTGAAAGAAAAAATAAATACTCTGCAAATAATAAAAGCCTGCAGAATAACATATAAGAATATCTTGCACATTTATTTATATCATGCTTGACTAGCAAAATACTTACATATTTTAAAAAACTATATTGAGACTCATTTGAAGACAATTTCAAGTGACTTATATGCAATATATATGAAAATACTTATAGTAGAACACAAAAATAATATACATGAGCACATAAACACTATACTAAAGAAAATTACAGTATTGCTTTGGAATGTAAAAAAAAAAAAAATTTCATTGAATCCAGAAGAACAACTTCTAAATGGTGCTTGACATTCTAAATAATATTTGGTTACAATGCACCATTTATTTGACACTACTAGAACATTTTATTTATTTTTCTTTTTAATTAATTAATTAATTAATTTGGAATAGGGTCTCACTACACAGCTCAGACTCATAGTGATCCTCCTGTCTCAGCCTCCCCAGCACTGGGCTGGACCTGCATGAGACACCAGTATTGAACCCAGGTCCTCGCACTTTCCAGGAAGGTGCTTAGACTTCTGAGCTATCTCCCAGCTCCATTATTTTATTTTTCAAGTGACGATTAATTTTCTAACTTTAATTGAATTTTGTCTGTATAAGTAACAAATAAAAAGTTAGTGTTCCATTATTATTTTGTGTGAATCATTCTCTCTGTACCACATCCAATGTAGACAGTTAAAATATATGTATCTTTGATTGCTCTACTCCTAACGTGAAATTATAATTTCTTTATGTAACACAGTGTGTGACAGAAAGCTATGGAAGATCATAGAAAGTCACAGTTGCCAACTGAAGAACAGTTTGACAATTTCCCACAGTTTAAGGTGAAGAATGTATAGTGTAAAAGGCTATTGTAAAAGTCAATGAAAATAATTTTAAGCTATTTTAACAAATAAAATGTTTGCTTTGATAGTCTAACTCTTCAGATTCCTACCATTTATGCAAGATGGATTTTTACTGACTTTAGCATAACTTTACTATCATAAGTTATGCAATTCACAAAATGGTAGCTGTGTGTGCATATTTGAAGTGTGATATTTTAGACTTAGTATTCTGTTTCATGTTTATCAGTAGGTGAAGAGAAAGTTGTTGATAACTACATATTGTTGAACTACAAAGCTGATAATACCAAGTGCATGTATAAGAAGGATAAGACCCAAAAGTGTGATTATTTACTTTACCTTCTTTTTTTTTTCTTTTAATGTATTTAGTACAGGGTCTACAGGGTCTCACTACACAGATCGGACTCATAGTGACCCTCCTCCTTTCAGCCTCCTAAGTGCTGGGATTGCAGGTGTGCTCCACCACACACAGTCTAAGTGTGATTATTTAACAGGAGGATGACGCTCATGAATTTAACTTGTCTAATATTTCATTTGCTTCCTATTGCTGGTTATAAGACGTGAAGTCTGAGAAGGCTTAAATATATTATTAATACCTGAGAGAACGCATATGGAGAATCATGACACATTCTAGAAATACTGCAGCTTGTATTTTTCTGTTATAGTCCTGATGTTCCTAAAACAACAACACAAAAAACAAAAAACAAACAAACAACAACAAAAAAAAAAGCCCATAAAAATGGTACCATATTTGCAACATGAACATAGTATGAATTAGTCAATAATTTAATGAGACTCGGGCCTGCCGTGAAGGCCCCTGGGGCATGCTGAGAAAGCAATGGAGACTGGACATGGTGGCATGCGCCTGTAATCCTAACTCTTGGGAGGCTGTAAACAGGCGGATCACTACAAATCCGATCTAGTAGTGAGACCCTGAACACCCTGTGGACCCTTCCCTAAAATACAATAATAATAATAACAATAATAATAATAATTTAATGAGACAATATCAACTGAGGACTGGTTTTATTCAATGCACTGTGCATATATATCTACTGAGAGAGAAAAAAGAGACTATTTCCATGAGCTCACAAAAAGTACTATCAGAAAAAGTCACTCCCTGGAATAATTAGTGTGATTTTGAAGGCAAGTGTAATTTTTTTTTTAAAGATTCATGTCTGATATTAATTTCTGGAGAAACAGTGTGATCATTGACCAGATACTGAGTTCAATTGCCTTATTTGCACTGGCATCAGTCTCAGGGTTTTAGCTGTAGATTTCTTTAGAGAAAGAACAGAGAGTAGCACAAAAATCGGTCCCGAGCTTCTGGGCAGGGCACTGAAAGAAGTGCCTGTGTCTGACTCCAGAAGTTAGAAGCTAGACACCGTTAAAGAAGCTCTGAGGATTGAATATAGTAGCAACACTGTGATCAGTGGCTGTAGTCTTGCTAGCTGATTCCTTCTAATTTATTCCAAGTGTTTTTAAATGTAGTATATTAAGAATTAGAACTGAATTTTTGAAAGTTATGACAAATATATATATATATATATATATATATGAACACCAATGGTTTTTGTATAGCTAGATCCATTGTACATATTCTTTGCAAGTTCTTGTCAGTTACATGGTTTACTCATGGAATTCAACACTTTTTCTTTATTTCTCTAAAATTATTATGGAACGTGGTATATAACTCAGTAGTATAGTGTTTGTCTAACAGGCATGACGTATGGGATTCAATGTCCAATACATCAAACAATAAAAAAATTACTATGGGCCTCCACAACTATGTTAATGGATGTCTATTTTAGTGTATTTGTGAGCAGTTATAAATATCCCCTTTATTTTTTTTAAAAAAAGAAAAGCTAGGCATGGTGCACACACCTGTAATTCTAGCACTCAGGGAGTTGAGGCAGGAGAATCACTGAAAGTCCAAGGCCAGCCTGCGCTCCAAGGTGAGCTCAAGGCCAGTCTTAACTGCATAGTGAAATCCTAACTCAAAAATAAATAAATAAATAAATAAGGAATAATTTAATAGTTCCTACCAATATAAGGCTAGAAGATTTGCAATACATGTGAAATTTCAGAGCATAACTAAATTATAAATAACAACAGTCTAAATTTCTAAATATTTTAAGTTCCAACATTTTGATTCATGGCTTTACGTGATGGTAGAATATATGTTTTTAAGATTGTTTTCTCTTGAATTTGAAGTGTATAGAAATTTAGTGTTACATTGCAGTTGAGAAAGTTGAATATTATGTTTCCATTTAACAGTTAACCTAGATCTTCATAGAAATTTGGAAGGAAGAAGGTATAAATCGTTCAACGAGCTCTCTCCTAAGCACCGGAAAAATCATTACCTGTCCCAGTTCTTTCAATTTCGGTCATAAGAAGCATACAGAACAGAACTATATATTTTGGTAATTAATTTCCTTAAGATAATGTTAGAAACATCATGTTCCCTAAAATATACATGAATTTCAAGGTGAGCACGCTAGAGGATGATATTAATGACCCATGATTTATTGTGATAAGTGACTTTATCTGAAACACCATTACCAGGCGTAGCACTTAAGAAAACCTTTGAAAATTCCTGAAAATAGAAAGCGTTGCTCCCGTGAAGCTTGTCTCAGTATTAAAATTTAAAAAAAAAAATCCCCTCGTTCACCTAAAATTGTTTGGGTACAATATGTCTTCTTCTTAGTAATTTGTCAGAAAAATTCATATACTGAATATTTGTATTACAGTTTAAGGAATTAAATAAATTCTTGGAGCTGCAACATGATCTATAATAGCGAGGATTGAAATACGTATGCTTAGGGCCAGGGCAATAACTCAGCTGTGTAAGTGGCTACCTGGTAAGCGCGAGGTCCTGACTTCAATCCCTGGTACAAAAACAACAACGACAAAAACTTATGCCTAACTGACTTGTTTTGTCTTTTTTTGTAGTACTAGGGATTGAACTCAGGACCTTGTGCTTGCCAGGCGAGTGCTTATTCCACTGAGCCATCTCCCCAGCTCTCATATGCCCAACTGAGCAGGCAATATGTGAAATGCTAGGGCTGTTATTATGCAATGCAGTCAGCCCATAGCATATTGTGCAACTTATTGTACACCTGGCTTTATTTTGTTCCAGTTTTCCCTAATTTTATTAAGGCTATAACCCTTTAGTTTGAAGAATTTCAATGAAACTCAAACAAAATTGTTTGAATCATTATGAATTCATTACTAAATTTAGTACTAGATATATACATGATGAAAATATATTAAAAAGAACAGTGAAGATAACATCAAAATATATTCCTAATCACCTTACATTATGGCAGTTTGAGAAATCTGTTCTCGCAGTCCTTTGCATGTGTCTAATAATATTTCTCCTCTACCAGACTGATCTCTGTACACTCAGGAGACTCTTCCCACCATTACAACACAATCTATTGTGCTTGCCAAGTTAGGCTCCTCCCTACATCTATTCCTCAGAAAAAGCATCAAGCAGATCCATCCTCTTGCATCCCAGAAGCAAGCACTTGGACCTGCTCACCCTGCATTCATAGCTAGTGGTCATAGAGGGTACTACTGGCTCATTGAACACATGATAGCTCAATCCATGAAGGGGATTAGTGCTGATGGCCTCTTGAGGACAGAAACTTGACTGAATTTGTTCTTCTATGGCCTTCGTCTAGCAGTGCATATAGTGTTGGAATGGGCTAAGGCTAACATTTCCAAAGGCAACACCACTTAGGTAAGAGATGCTGGTCTGCTACAGATGGATCCTGGCCACCTGTTTGCTTGTTGCAATTCACACCTCATCCTTAGTTAGCTGGATAATAAAATGGCTTACTAAGCCAGAGATGAGGTTCTAAATTACTGTACTAAATTATAAGTATACTCAGAGTAGCTACAAGTTTTTCCAGGGAGAGCAGGTCAGGATAGCCTCCATACTATCTGGGACTTGGAGGTCGCAGTTCATGGGTTAAATGGGCAAAAGATTAAATTTACACTTGGGTTTGTCCTTTTGTATTCAACTCTAATATCATGCTCTCCTTTGATCCTCACCTCTCTTAGAAACCAGAAGCTATTGCAAGAACTAAACAGTGTTATTTTGTTCAAGAGAAGTAAAGCCAAGGCATCAAGAGTAAAGAAAATGAAATGATGTTTCCAGGCCGATGACCACTTTATGGGATCCCAGATATGACACCTTATATCAACTTATGGAAGGGAGCCAAGAAGACAGAACGCATCTCGCTGGTTTTCTCCAACCTCTCCTTTATCCCTTAATCATATTTTACCTCATGAACATTAATCTGTCCACACTGCTAGATTGATAGTGATTGCTTGGCATGGAGCATCCCACATAACTGTGGATGTGGTAGGAAAAGACAAAATCTCTGGGCACACAGTTGGTGATCTCCAGACGGCATCTGATGCAATACCTGGGATATGTCCAGTACAAGTATTTGCATATTCCAGAAGAGGAAGCTGTAGGTACAGTGGTCATGCATGTGTTCCACTCACATAACCAACAAGTTACCCATTCTACATTTGAACATAGCATGGATCTTGATACTGTAGAAAACTGAACAAAACCTGGATTTTATGTACCAGAGAAAACTGTTGTTAAATGATTTGTACTAGAGCTGTGTGAAATAAAGTCCTTTTAAACAAACTTTCCAGTCCACACTGTGCTCCACCTTTATGCCCAGATAAACTCAGTAAGAATAGGAGGTAATAAAGAGATGAGGCTATCCAAGACAGTTTTAGGGGATTTTGAGGGCTCTCTGAATGGCAAAAGCACTTTGTTTGGCTTTTAACACTGCCTCCTACTTCTTCACAGTCTTCCTCTAACCCCACACCAACCCAAAATGAATGGCTGGTGAAAAGCAGGAAGCATCTTGGTGGAGAAACAAACATTAAGGCAAGAGGAAATTGACACAGAAACCAGCAGCAATGGACTTATCCATCTGTTCACTCTTGGTCTGTGGCCCTGGGACCTGGCATCTGTGGCTGAATCCTTGGTGTTGACTGAGGTCACGAGCTCTAACGAACTGTGGTCCACACTGAAGTCACCCATGTGATTGGGCATTTGGTGGCTTTTATTGACATATGTAATCATAGTTTAGCTCTAGAATGTTCCCACAAACTCTCATGTTCTTGGGGGAGCAGATTTTGGGAGGTGGTGAGATCATGGGGCTCCACAGATGACTTATGACTAGGAGATGGGAACTGGTGGAGGTGGATCACTGAGGGTATGACTTAGAAGAACTGATCTCATCTCCCAGCTCCTCCCTTTGTCTCTCTGCTTCCTGAAAGCCTTGCGTTGTGCATCAGACCCTTCCATCAATCCTTTTCTTCCTTAGAGCTAGCCAAATGCGAATCTTCTGAAGACATCAGCCAAAAATGAATGTCTCTTCCTTTAAGTTAGGAGTGGTGGGAGGTGAGGGTTTGTGACAGGAAAAGTGACCAGGACATCTGTTATCCTAGCTCTCCAGACAGGAATGGAGAGAACAGTCTTCAACTGAATCTAGGGAGATGAGAGTATCCAAGAGAGTTTGTGGGGATTGGCCCTTCGCCAGGGTAGGCTGTTGGGCTACTTGCTACTGGATGGCTTCTCTGCCTCCTTTATTATCTTGGCTTACAGTCCCCTCCACTTGGGGGCTTTGCAGACTCCCAACCGCTGGAGGCTGGAGGGAGACCAAGTGGCCTGGGGTGTCAGGAAAGAGTTCTGACACTGCCACATGCCCAGCATTCCTTGGACTCATCATAGAAATGTGTGACTCTGAGACATTCTAGGAACTGTCATTAGCCTTATATTATTGTTTCAAGTTAAATATTCCTTGTAATCTATTTATGAACAAAACTTACTCATGTTTAAATTTTCTAAAGAAAGGTGAATAAGGTAAGGTGTTACATCCTAAGGAAATATTGAGGAATATGCATTATTATAAATAGCAACTAATCACATATTGAGCAGTGGGGGATGTCATAAATTAGTGGTGCTACCGATAATAAAAATTTAGTAGACAAATGTGTATAGTGGAAGTATTGTTATTAAAGAAGAATTGAAATTATTCTAAAGAAGGGAATTCATTGGACTTTGACACTTGAATGAGGATCGTAAATATTGATATTATTATATATAATGATGTGAAATTTGATTATCACAAAACACACTGATGTACCTCTTCATATTTTTAATTATCTCATTCCTCCCTCTGTTTCTCTCCCTCCCATCCTACCACTGTCTCTCTCCTTTTCTTCCATGTTTCTTCTCTCTGAATAAGTTTGGGGCATTAGTGTCTTAGACTTAAGCATTCCCTCTTATCCATTACTTAAGGTTTTAGTGGTCTAGGATATTATAGAACTCCTCCAAGTTGCATTTTGAAAGCAGCTTTAAAAAAAAACTAACATCTTATATACTGTCTGAATATAAATTCATGAACATTTCACACAATATTTATGAAAGCATAAGCTATTCTATCTTATAAAATTGCTGCGTATAGATTAATATCTATATTCTTTTATAGATTGTTCAAGCTATGTCATGAATCCTGGAAAGAGAGTATAATTTCAAAAAGGTGGTCAAAGTTTATAAAAGTTATCTTCGCTTTAGAAACAAGGAATACTGAGAAATATACATTTTGTGTCATGTTGCTTTTCACTTGGTTTTGCGATATATTTGGAGAAAAATCCAAATAGTACTAAAAGCACTCAAGAAAAATACAGTCATCACTGCACTATTTGGTTCTCCTTTCCAGAAGCAATAACTGTACCAAGATTTTTCCAGATTCTCTTAAAAATATGACACACATATAAATATAAACACATGTATTTTCTACTTCCTTTAAAATAAAAGGTGCATATAGTTTTCTAAACTATGAGAGAACAAGTAAACCATGAGGTTGTGAGTGATCATTTGTAGAGTTATAAACACTTAAAGGCAAAATGTGAAGAACAGAAGTGTTTGTCTTACTAAACATGTAGAATGATTTAATAAACTTAGTGAGATTCAAATAGACTCTATCAGACTATTTACTAAGATGATTCTTGAATGAACCAACATACTCAAGTCAGAGATTTGAAAGGTCTGAAACAATGTTAAAGAGAAATTTTCATAGAAGGTATTTATTAATTTACATACAAGAAGAGTGCGTCAATGCACTAGTGTGTGAGCAAATGTGAGAACAAACACAAGCACTTCCAGGTGCTTTTATCTAACAGAAAGGAAGCAGTGTTCATTTCCCATCACCTTAGCTTTGGCTTTGAACAGAAGTGTGTGATGTCACTGAAGCATCTACACAAAGATACTAATTTTGGCTTGGAAAGATTATAAACAGAAGAAAACATGATGGGCTTTTGTATTATTTTTCTGGGGTATAGTTTCTCTTATGTCCTGAGTCCTCACTGACCTAGGGGAATGAGTAGAGGTAGCTGACTTTTCTTCCAACAACAAAGGTCAGTGTTTACATGTTGTGGGAAAAATGTTTCCTTCTTGCTAATAGGAGAAAACTTGTCTTGTCAAAGATTGTTTCTGTGAAGCGAAAGTCTTTAAAAATAGTCTGCAGTGTCACATTTATTGCTCCAGTTTACCATGCATTTGGTTGAAGTTAGTATGAGATGGATATTCCAAAGATTGGATAACTTATAGATCTACACAATAGAGTCATTTGACAACTTAGAACCACAGAATTTTCCTTGTAATTAAGAACGGTCACAGTTCATGTACTAACCTACATAAAAACATCTAGCATATGTTAATAAGCTAATATTTTCTTCATCCACTTAAAAATTTATTTTACCACATGTCACCATTGAGTAGAGATGGGCACATTGTATTTCCCATCATTGTCAGTCTAAAGCCTAAAACATTTCATTAATTTATATTTTCATCCTAATCATTACAAACACTCCTCAGTAAAATCTTATTTAGTCACTAGGTATATAAAATGTTTTAAATCTTTTATTGTCGCACAATTCATCAACAGCAACCATAATGTAATTTTTTCATTTGTTACCTTACCTACTGTTGAATTTCTCTGGGTGTTTTTCTCTCATGATGTGAAATCTATGTGCAATGGAGGCATCCTAAGAAAAGAAACAGGAAAATTAAAAAGAGGAGTTTATGATACTATTATCTTGTGTAAATATAAATTGAAAGAAAAAGTATTTTAACCAATTTCTTCTTCACAATGTCATTGCCAAAAAGATATTTTGAAGTTAGGCAAAGATGAACATACATTATCTGCAAGGGTGACTTCTATGATCATGTTATGATAGATTATTTGTCATATTGATATCAAGGGATTTATTTCTATTTTTATTTACAGATTCCTAACAACTGTTTGTCCCTGTGTTCACAGTATAGTTATGATAATACATGTCATCAAAAATGTGAACTAACATCTGAAGGTATTGTTACAGAAGGGTTAAAAAGACAGCTTAAGAAAAAATATTGTCAAATAGAGAGCTACTGCTGCTTTATTTATAGGAAGAAAGAAAGTTTGAGGATGCTGATCCATTGAAGGCCGGTATAATAGTACAATACTCGGCTTCATAGTCTGTTCTGTTTCTCAAATGCAGAATTAGTAACTCTTCCAACCGGTGGCTTGCAGAATTATCCTGCTTAATACAGACTCACATTGAAAGATTTATTATTATTATTATTATTATTTACAGAATTCAGGACAATGGTAATTCAACTGCGAGACCCAAAGTGCAATGTTTCTGAATCCATTGCGATGCCTCTTCTGGGAACTCCTTCGGAGATTTTATGTGACACAGGAACTACACTGAACGTGTGAAACTGGTAGAAAATTGTGATCTAAGCCTTCCAAGCGCAGACTGCGCTCACTGACATTAGACAATTAACCTCACTCTTCCATGTGAGGAGATATTTTCCCAGTCTTCACCCACATGTGATTAATCACTCAAATGACAAACAAATGCATTTACCAGTCATCTCAATGGAAAAGAGCTATTGTTGTGATTGAATGTTAATTTTGTTTCACAGACGAGATAAAAGATAAAAGAATGATCAAACCAAAGGAAATAAAGAAGTTGTATATTTGAGAGATTCTTGAAAACACTAATCAGGATTAAAAGTCTAATGAATGAAATGAAAAGGCTAATGTGCTTATTCATGCATGACAAAGCATGAGGCCCAATCAGACAGGGCCCGATGCCCGCCGCAGATGGCAGAGCTGCTTCCCTGCAAAAGAGAGCTAATTGTAACTTTTTCCTGGGCATTTTCCACTCCCCAAAATTTCCAAGTAATTGAGTCATGAAAATAACACAAAGGTAGAGAGAAATGAGGACAGAAACAACACTTATAATAAAAGTTACACCAGCAGTCCTTTACGGCCTGCCTTTCTAGTCTATAGTTTTGTTTAAGAAAAAGGACAACTTTCCTAGCTTGCTAAGTAGAGTATGAAAAAGTTCACTTCTATTTGTCCAAGAACTCTCAGATACAGACACAGAATCTGTTTCTATTTGTTTTAAATAAGTATAATTTTAAAAGGATGATATGATCATTTGATTTAAATGTAATCATATATTTTTGGTTGTAGAGTGGTCTTACTGTGGTGTGAAATTATAAAAGAAAATTCAACTCAGCTATTCAGGTATAAGTATCATGATTGTTAATTATCTTTTAGTTTATTGCAAATGTGTCCCTATTCACATCGATTTAGAATACTTTCTAGGGCTGGGGAGATAGCTCAGTGGAATAAGCGCTTGCTTGGCAAGCACAAGGTCCTGAGTTTCATCTCTGGTTCCACCAAAAAAAAATAAATACATAAATATTGAACAAACAAACAAAAACAATAATACCTTCTAATTAGATGCATATAGCCAGCATACCAGTCAAACAAAACCAAAAGAACATGAATCAGGATTATAAGTGATCAGTAATAGTTACCCATTGGGAGAATATCATTGAATTTATTTCTGTTTGAATTATTGTTTCTGTTAATTTGGGGAAACAGACTGTAAAAATAGATTATGCAATATAATTCTCTTTATAACTGTGTACCTTTGGAATGAAAACTCTTGTCTTTTCCATAGCAACGTAGACAGGACACAGAAAGGAGAATAGGACAGGAAAGGACAGATAGATACCAAAAGACCACTTCAATAAACTTGACTGAAACTGAGTCAGCCACTGAAGTAGGGTCCCAAAGCACCCAACAGTGAAAGCTAAACTTTATTGGCTCCATCTCCAACACACTCAGGCCCTGAATCATTTAGTGAAAAGAGGGGTGAAATAAAAACTAGTCTGGAACACTGGCAGGCATCTTCCTTGCTGAATGGGGTTCACCACAAAGAGCTAGCTGACGACAGGACTGATGGGACAATGACAGCAGATGCTCATTTGGATGAGAATTCAGACCAGATTCACATGGGACCCTTTCCCTTTGGCAGAACCCCAAGGGGTTTGAAAGAGTACTGCCAAAAACCCCTAACTTGTTTCAGGAATACTTAGGATTTTCTATCAAGACACCAAATAAAAAACAAACATGGTGCTTTTATAATTTTCAGTGCTTCTTTTCTGTGTTCTATAGTTTTTAATGAACAGAAACCAAATCAGTATCACTTCTACTTCTTAGGATGGAGAAAATGAACTTAAACAAACTTCCAATTATGTCTTGCTACATTGAACACTTTCGCTTAAAAACCAGGAGTCAATACTTTCTTATCTTTAAAAGAGAATATTTATAGGCCTTTAAAACACCATTGTGGTGATTAAATGAGATTATTATGTACAGCAATTTAACCAGTATATGCAGAGTACAGATTACAGTAAATTCTCCATAGAAAGATTTTCTCGAAGGTAAAGGAAGGTGCTAAACATGCTTAAATCACATATTTTTAGGATACATATTAGTTTCAAACTGCTTCACCATTTCCTGAACCTAGGAGTAGTTTTGAAGATCCATTTTTCAAAATCATATCCATGACATTAAAATAAAATGTATCTAGTTTATTAAAGCAAACAAATTTAAGCTTCACCTTTTAAACAGCATTTTTCAGAATAGTTTTTGCTAAATATATATTTATATAAACCTCAACATAAATATTCTTATGTGAGAGAAGCAGGTATTTAGTTATATTCATCTCAAATAATGTTTCATTGTTAATCTTCAGAAAAATGTTTTTTTCTTTTCTTATACTTTATTATAATAGTTAATTATATCATGTATTTTATTATGTTAATTTGAAAAAGGATTGTATTTCATGGATCATAATATGTTCCTTTTTAAAATGTACTTAGGAAAGGGTCTACAGGATCTTACTACTTATATTAGACTTGTAGTGATCCTCCTGTTTTCAGCCTCCCAAGCGCTGGGATTACAGGCATGAGCCACCACGTCCAGTCTTAATTGCCATATCAGAGTGCCCGGAGTTGGGGCTGGCACAGCATCCTGGGGATCAAACCCTGACCACTATGCTCTGCTTAAACAGGTGCTTTAGTCCTCTGAACTATCTGGCTGGCCCTGATTATATTTTAAATTGCAGATTATTCTATAACTGTTGATATATTTGAACCTATGACAAATTATAAGAAGTGCACATAATCTTTACTAACATTTTTATTGAAATGTAATGTAGACCTGCCTAAATTTTGCATGAATACTTTCTCTTTTATTCCATTTAAAAACTCTTTCTCATAATTTAGCTATTATGAATTGTGCTGTTACAAACATGTGTAGGCAGGTATTACTATGATACAGTGTCTTCAACTCTTTGGGAAGACACTCAGGAGAGATGTAGTTGTGTCAGACAGAATTTCTAGTTTTAGTTTTCTGAGGAATTGCCACATTGGGTTCCATAGTGACAGGACTAGTGTACAGCTCAACCAACAGTACAGAGTGTTCCTTTTCCCCTACAGCCTTGCCAACATTTATTGTCTTCTAAGGTCTTCATGATAACCACTTCTACCAGGATAGTACACAATCTCAGTATTTTGATTTACATTTCTCTAATGATCAAAGAAGCTCTATTTCTTCATGTATTCACTATCCATTTGTATTCTTATAGAAGTGTCTACTAACTTCAATCTCTCATTTTTATTGACTGTAATTTTAGGATGTTTACTTTTTTAAGTTCTTTATTCATTCTAGATAATAGTCCTTAGTCCACAGAGAAGTTGGCAAATATTTTTATACATTCTATTTTTTTTCCTCTTACTTTGTTGGTTGCTTCTTTTTTAAATTAATTTATATATTTGTTTTTGTGGCCAGCTCAGCCTGCTCTTGGGGTGGAGCTGGCATAGTATGTGGTGCCGTCATGAAACCTTTGTTCCTGTGCTTGCCTAAGCTTGTCTAAGCAGGCGCTTCAGACCATTGAGCGATGTCTCCTGCCCCTGTTGGTTGTTTCTATTGCTATATAGAAACATGTAATTTGATATAATCCTATTTTTTATTTTTGGTATTATTTCTTGTGCATCTGGGCTTAAGTAGAGAAGCAGCCCATATACCCAGCAACAGATGAATGGATAATGAAAATGTGGTTCATAGGTATACACTGAATTACTACTCAGGGAAAAAGAAGGACAAAATTGAGTCACTCATATAACAATGAGTGAACTTTGAGGCCGTAATTCAAAGAAAAATAAATCAGGTTCAGAAGGTTAAATATCACATAGTGTCTTCTATATGAGAAATCCCAAACATAAAAAGAGAAACATAAAAGGGAGATAATGGGGAACAGACGGGTGAACTTTGTAGATATGGGAAAGTAACTTGGGGAAAACCAAGGGGGGTGGTGGAGTACATATATTATGTTGGCTGCTTAAGATGAATGAAATTGTTGCATGCTTAGACCATATTGCTAGACATATGAGTAGATTGATCGATCAATCGATCTATTGATAGATGTATATATCTACATATATATTTTTTCTCTCACAAATATATTTTTAAAAATTGAGAATAAATTGTTTTAATTTTTGTTATACAGCCATTGGACTCTGAGTAAAATCTTCTCATTTTAATTTCTTCAAGATAGAAAATAAGTTCAAGAAGTTACAAAGTAGTATCACTAAAAGTTTCTGTACAGTGCAACTTTAGAAAGCAAAATTAATTCTAACATGCAATTTGTGTTTTTCTCATTGAAGTAATTCTTACTTTTTTGTAGCGGAATGCATTCCAATATGTCTTGTGTGCCATTTTTTTTTCTAATATAACTGTCATTTGCTGTGGTTAAAAAGCTGAAGTTTTTGGTTCTCTATTTGTTAAATCATTTATTAAAGATTCACAGTGATTTTTCTCTTTTGGTGTATTATTGTATACAAAAATCATCAATTTTAAGGTGCAATTCAATGGAGTTTTGACGAACAATACAACAATTCATAAGCTTTTGTGCATACATACTTCTTTCTTGCATGCCTATTGACAACTTTTATACTTTTCAACTCTGTATTAAAATTATTGGTTTTAGAACTCAGCTTAAATTTTACTGGGTAATTTTGACCTCTAAAATTTACTTAGCTTTTCAGCACTACAATTTATGTGTTTTAAAATTAATAATATCTTGATAATTGCTTTTTACAGATGATGTTCTAATTCCTGGAAGGGAAGACCCTTTCTGGCATATAGAAAGAATGAAAAATGTATTTTTTGCTCTTATTCTTGTTGAAGTCTATTCATTATGGCTTTGAGGTGAATATTTTCTCATTGGTTTACTGATTTAGTCAAATTCTGTACGTCTTAAATATTTGAGAAATTTGAGTTTTTGAATTCAAAATTTTGTGGATATTTGAAAAGTTATACTGTACATAGATTATAAATTATGTAACAAACACAAAGGGTCAGGAACAATGAACTGTAATTAAGTTTCATATAAATATTTCTACACTAAAACATATGAATACTAACATGAAAAGAGAAAATTAAGATAACAGAAATCATGTCAGTTCAGACTGTATTTCTCATGAAATAAACTAAGTTTGGTTTTCAAAGCTTTGTTAGATTTTGAGCATTCAGATAACAGGTTGTGAATCCACAGTCTATTTTCTGTGTTCAGTGCATGACCTTTGCTTTCCTTTGCAGGAATAACCTGAGAAACCCATGTTGGGTGCATAATTCCCATTGTGGCTGGTGGGAGGCCCTGTGGAAAGCATTTGAGCCCTAGGCTGGACTGAATGACTCCCTCAGAGGGCTGGGTTTGCTGTTTCCAGACTCTGGCCCCCTGTTCCTCTTGCACATATGCTAGGGGTAATGTAGCTTTCAGTTGATGCTCACAAGCTCCCTGCTAGAAGCTCAGCAGATGTCAGTCAGTGCCATGTTTGTTGACTTCCTAGTCAGTCTACAGTGTCCTAAGCCAAAGTAACTCATTAGCCTCAGAAATTATTCAGTCTTCACCTTGTTGTGATAGCAACAGAAAAACAGACTAAGATGTACGCTAAAATTCTTATAACTGTTCCCAAATTGAGGGGCATGATGAGTGGATTTTTTTTTTTTTTCCCCAGAACCAGGAATTGAACTCTGGCCCTTACACATTCCAGGGAAGCACTTATTCTACTGAGCCTTCTCCCCGGCCCCATGAGTGGATTTTATCCTAGATTATTCTGCTGGATCTAAATGCCCTTACAAGGGGACTTCAAGAGAAAGGGAGAGGGAGTCTGGCCTGAGGAAGAGGATGTGTCCATGCCATGTGACTTCAGAGGAATTAATCAGAAGTGAGGTCACTGCTGGAGGAATGCCAGAAGGTAAGAAGTGGAATGTCTCCAGGGATGCTTTCTTCCTAGAAGCCTCAGGAAGGAGCACAGGCCTTGATTTCCGCCAGGGACAGCACATTCACATCCGTGTTCTCATGAACTGCAATGACAGCAAGGTTCTTCTGTCTTCAGGCTCCAAATTGTGGTTTATTCCAGGAATATTATCTCCACTTATCATCTATTCATATAGATTTTGGGGGAAAAAAGCACTGTTTTTCTTGTGTGTGTTTTTAGGGAAGGGTCTACAGAGTGTTCATGGTCTCACTACTAGATCGGACTCATAGTGATCTGCCTATTTACAGCTCCCAAAACCTGGGATTACAGGCGCTGGCTACCACGCCCAGTCTCAATTGCCATCTCAGTGCACCCCAAGGGTGGGGCTGGCACGGCAGGCCCAGGGATCGAACCCCAGGCCCTTGCGCCTGCTTGCAAGTGAAAAAGCACTCTTTTCAATAATTTAGTTTTTTAAAAAATCCATAGTTCTTTGCATTCTCTCACTTATATTTTTAAATATTTTGTACTTAATATTGTGCTGAGAATTTCTAACTTAGAAAAAAGCTATATTTGTATATTATAATAGGAATCACATAAAATTATAGGAGAGAAAAATCTTAGATATATTTCTGTTATAAAAAGAAAGATGATGACAAGATAACACTGTTCAATATCTAACATTGTACTTAGAAATGCAATAGATGAAGAATAAAAAATGTGCATCATAAAGAAAACTACCATTTTAAAAATAGACAATACAAAGTTCTGAATAAAAAAAAATCAGTCAACTGCAGTGTACATTTATTAAGAAAGGATGGAAAGAACTGTCCAGATATAAGGTAACATGGAAATTTAGTCAAGCTTTAACAGTAAGACAAAGTAGCAGAAAGTGATATTATTTATGGTGTTGATATCAAAGTGACCACTAGAGGAGGAAATATTTTCTGAAGGTAACAAAACAAGAGCGAATCTTTGGAGTTCTACTTCACCCCGAGTTCCAGTTTTGTGGCTACTGGATAAGAGAGATTGAAGCCAGTTCTTGTATTTATGCGCACAGGAGCAAGCATCTGACCTTTGTCTCTCCAGCTATATTCTTCTGTTTCTTGAGATGCTCAAGGTTAAGGGGCAAGCCGAAGGGACCATGCAGACTGCGAGAACCCAGAGGCCTCCATTTGGGACGCCCTGCTGTGCGTGTTGTCTAGGAACCAAACACGGGACGCTGTCGCTTGGCTTTGGTTCACTGCGCTGTATCACCAAGGTAGTTCCTAGAATTATACATTCGAAGACTTGGAAAAACTATCCGAAGGTGTTATGGCAAGTCGGAGAACAAAGCCAGTTTCTCGGGCTGGATATTTGGATTTGGGGAAGAGGACATGCAGACGCACGTGCAGAATTCTGAAGGCAGAAATCGGGCAGTTTGGAGAAGTCTCTCCTATTCCACTCAGAACCTAAAGACAGGCATAGGACAAATTTCTGCAATGGTAATGTTTTAAATATTTCACATTTTTTTTTCCTTTGGTTAAAATAAACCTTTAGCAGAGATGTATTCTTTGGGGGTTTGACTGGTGGCTTTGTTGTGGAAGGCAATGACATTTCAGCGTGCGCTCTCCTTCGTGGGGGATAAGAGCCTGCTGACACCACGCCAGCGTTTTCTGAGCATCCTGCTCCTTCACTAGAAAGTGGCTGATTAACATTCAGAGAGAAGAGCATGGTCAACTTGTGCCTAAAGCCGGTCTGAATGGGTGCTCTGTGACAACCGAAGGAAAGCCTAGCTTTTAAAACTATTTCTGAAAATCACCTGGGATGATGCAAAATACTAGTGTAAGTAAACTAAAACTATTGCTGACAGAAGACTCCAGGAAAAATGTGAGGTCTTATCGGTGAGCCGATCAGAGAAAGTTATATTTAGAAGGCTCGGGGATGAAAGGACATCAAGCCCCAGGTAGGTTTGTATAGAGGTATCCGGGAATAAGATGTTTAATATCTCCTCTTTCCTTACCCCCCCCCACCCCGGGACGACAGCCTGTCGCAGCAGCTAGAAATAAGAGAGCAAGGGTTTCTGATGTCAAGGATGTAGAGCTCTGTGCAGGCAGAGGACAGACGGGAAGCGGAGCACTAGCAGGAGACAACAGAAAAGGTGATGAGCGAACAGAAAGCGAGGCAGCTGTCACTATCTAAGAAGCATCAGTATCAAAGTGAACAATATAAGAGTAAATTAAGTATTTATTTAAATTTAAAATATTCTAATGATTTTTTAAAATGTACTTAGTACAGTGTCTACAGGGTTTCACTACACAGATCGGCCTCATAGTGACCCTCCTGCTTTCAGCCTCCCAAGCGCTGGTGTCACAAGCGCGCACCACCACTCCCACTCTCCATCGCCATCTCAGTGTGCCCCATGGGCGGGGCCATTAAAGCACAACCGGGAATCGAACCCAGGCCCCTGCATCTGCCTAAGCAGGCACTTTAATCCTCTGAGCTATCCGGCCGGCCCTTTAAATATTCTAATTTTTTTATGAAGTTTAGTAATGATTATTAAGATATTCAGAAATGTTATACTTTCTCAGTTGAAAAAAGCAACACTACAAATCAATTACTATTTCAGTAAGGTACAAATGATTAATTTGAATTTTAATTCCAAAATAGAAAACTTATCTCTAAAATCATAGAATTTAGGGATAAATTTAGGGATAAAAACAATATCTTATTTAAGTTTTAATACTCTTAATGATAATTCCTATTATTTACATATATTTTATGCAGAATTGCTCATAAAACTGGGAAAGCTGGTTCAGGAAACTGGGAAAATATTTGAGTGAATCCAGAGGCACATGCCAAGGAGAGGAAATAGACGCTGACTTCAAATCAGGACTGACAGAAACTTCTGGAACAATTTCTTCATCTAATTAACCTTATTTTTTGTAAGTAAATTTGTAGAAAGAATAATAAAATTACTAGACCCTATATGACTCTGATGATCGAAATTTCCCCTTAAGTGCAAATTTTATCTTCTCGCAAAACCAAATCCTGATTTGCTTTTACTGAACAAAGGAGATATGGGTTGTTGTTTTTTTTTTTTTTTTTCCAGAGCACCTGCTTTAACTAAAAATGTCTACATTTGGAAACCTAAAAAAATCTCAAATGAAGCAGATTTTTGTGAGCAAAATTGGTGTTCTAATTAAAACTGGAGTGCAAACTTTTATTTCAGCTTGTAACCTAGTGGGGAGTGGCCAGAAGGTCCTGAAAACTCCCTAAAACTGTCATTAGCAGCTTCGATGACAGCTGAACAACACATCAGAAGATTTCTTTGTATAGAGCTTAAGGTCAGGAAAAAAAAAACAGTATGTTTATTATGTCATATGCCTAGAGTTTGCAGCTAAAGCAGCAAAAAAAAAAAAAAAAAANAGCAGCAAAAAAAAAAAAAAAAACAGTTAAATCAAATTTGTTATTGGAAAAAAGTACAGTAAAATAATAGCTAAAAAAATCCATCTAAAAGATAGTAAAATTACAGTTTCGTGAAGTAGTAATAGAACAAGTTAAGTGATGAACGTCAATTTGCTCAAACTCTGACAGAAAGCTGGGGTTCTCCAGAAGAGCTGTGGGGATACAGGGGAGGTCTGGACAGCAACATGCTGATGCTCCCTTTCCCTGAAATGGATCGGATCCCTCAGAGAAAGCCTTGCTGCTGGTCTTCAGAGGAAGACTTCAACCCAAATGCATAAAGCCGCATCCCTCACGCGGGCCAGGACAGCTAGAGCTGGCAAAACACGCTTCACATGCAAGGCCAGGACAGGAAGAGAACCCATGAGGGCCGATGCTGAGGAGGTGGAGCACTGGCCTCGGTGCCAGAGTACAAGGACACAAGAAAGGGACCCACTTAGAGGAAGGGGGAGGCTTGTTCACATTTTAGTAGACAATTCCAACTCCATACTATCTCTATGTTGCCACTTCCTCCCTGAAAACTTGAAAATTGTTCATTTCTACATTATCAAATTATTATGTATATTAAAGAATTTTTTTTTAGAAAATTCTTTATCTCTTCCTACAGATTCCTCAGCATGCAAACTAGAACAATACTCTTGTGATGACTGGACAATAAGCAATAATAAAGTAACAGTCAAAAATAATGTGATGCAGAAGAAACAAATCAATGGTGTCTTCCTTAGTCACTTTTAGTCTTTTTTTTTTTTTTTTTTGGTGGAACCGGGGATTGAATCCTTAGTCACTTTTTAATCATTACAATCCAATACATGAGGCCCCAAACCTAAAGACAAAGAGGTATATTTTGGTTCAAGGGGACAGCAGTACCTGGTTGACCGGCTCCAGAGCAGGGACCCACCTCTTCTGATCAGACCCCAACACCTAACTGTGTTTAGCTGTGGAGATATCTATGTCTTATCCTCCCGCTGAGGACAGCACCCTCCATAATCCAGTCAGCTCTCATAGCCCACCTCTCAACAGGCTCTGCACAAGGGGTGCCTTGGATCCGAGCCACAACAATGTCTTCAGACAGTATCCATCTCAGTCCTCATCAACAGACTAGAAAACACGTATACACGTAGGTTTACTATGATCAGCAAAGACCCAATGTATTTCAAAATTTCTAGCAGGATTCCCTGGATCACAAAGAAATTCTGGTGTGGTTTTCAAATGTCTGATCTCCTTGCAATGCAATTCTTATTTCACATTCTGAAGTTATTTTTCCACTTAGAAAAAACAATGAGAATCTTATAAACTTAGTTAAAAGATTTTTAAAATAAGGTTGACACTTGCCTGAGATCTTGAATTTAGAAAATCAAGTTAATGCCATCTATTGTAAAAGATTGTTTCCAGTAATAAACTAGACATTTAACAACATTTTACTGTTTTTTCTGGTATCAATTATATTTAATAACAATAATGTCTTTCGTGGTTAATGTAGAAATGTGGGACCCATCAATTATATTTATGTTTGGGTTTAGGTTTGATTTATCTACTTCAGCACTCACTCATCAGATCAAATCTCCAAATGTGTTCAATGCTTTCAAGTAATTTCAGCAAATCTGCAATGACAGTTTTGTGGGTTTTGAATATTTGGGAGGCTTAAAGTGAAGAGCACTTTCCATGTGAGGCGAGGTATAGCATTTAGGCCTCAGAATGAATCCAAGTAAAATCTCCTTTAAGGTCATTAGTCACTATACTGCGGTTGGGATGATCAAGTAACAGTGACATCAGGAAACTGGTGTGCATCTGAGAAGGGAGAGGTAGGAAAACAGGAAAGAGAAGCAGGACGCTGGATGAGTGGAGGGCTGGTGAGCCCAGAATAAGAGAAATGAAATAGAAAACGAAAATGAAGGAAAAATTCAATTTAATGTCTGTAAGTAGAAATGGGAATAGATGTCAAAAGGAAGAAGCAAGTAAGCCTGCTGAGGAATCTGAGTCTTCCCATAGGGGATTATGTTGGTGCTGGGAGCTCATTCGTTTTTTAGAACCAGAATTAAAATAATACAGATTTCAGAGCAAAAGGATAAAAGATTTGCTACAATATTCATAACGTCAATGTAGTTGAAAGTATTGATGAAGCAAGCAAGAAAAGATGCAAAGTACAATTATAATTTTCATTTCATTTAATACCCTTAGAGCACCTTTGCAGTAAAATTGTTTAAGCAAAAAGTAAAACAAAATCTTGGAGCTCAATAATTTTATAAAACTGCATAGGTCAATAAGTACTCAAAATAAAAATAAAACTATATGCATGTTTATGTAAATGGTTTGTATTTATGTACTATCCTCAAGATTTACCTCCAAAAATATTCTAGCTTTATTAGAGAAATTACTTTCAAAATATGATTATGTTCTTTACATTTGAAAAGTTATCAAATCAATAGTTTGTGTGATTTGACTAAGGAATGAAAGGCAACAGCACACAGTATCTTTCTTTGCATCTCATTTCATCATGGACAGACATGTGCTCAGCTAATAAACACATTTTTTGTGGGTTTCCTGAGTGGCTCTATAACTTAGGAATGGGCATCTGAGTATTGCCTCTCTCTATTCTCCTCCACCACCAAGTTGCTCACAGCAACCTGAGCTTGATTCCTGAAAGGCCCACTGGCTAATTGGAAAACTCGAGGATAAAAGCCATTGCGGAGAGCTGTGGGGAGCCAGGTAGGAAGAAACTTGGGCTTGAAATCGATTGTCAGCTGCTCTACCAACCTGAACGCACTTCCTCCCCTGTGAAGAGCCTGTGAAGAGAGTCTACACTTTGTAGCTTCTTGTTCCAAGGAGTTACAGGTCATCTTAAGTGAAATCCACATAGCCACTGCCTCACTATCTGACTCCCCTTGGAACCTAAAGACAGGAATTCTTCACATGTCCAAAGTGGTGATTTGTTTTAAATATTTGACTGAATTCTTTTTTTCCTGTGGTTAAAATAAACCATTAGCAGAGAGTGTCCTTCAGGGTTTCAGGGAGCATATTAGCTCTTTCATTATGGAGAAAACATACCAGACATGCACAGATTAAAGGAAGAGGAATTATTTTGGCTCAAAATTTCAGATGATTCAATTCATGATTTGTTTGCTCTAAAACATCTGAGTAGATTATATATTTTGACTTATTGGTTTTGATAAAGTTGATATTTAACATTTTAAAACAGTAACAAAAATAAGGCAGATATTAATGTTCTTGCTTTAGAAAAAAAATCTATATGGATTTGAGGCACTTTTCTAAGACAGTGAATCCTGTCAGAAATGAGCCTGTTAGACTCTCCTTCTCGGTCCATGAATCCCACTCTACTTCCATACCTACTCAAGCGATACAGACTATGCACTTGGTGTGAATCTTTCCCCCCATAGGATTAGAGATCACACAGTGTCTTTGTGCTGAGGTAGGACTCCAGCCTTTTGCCGTTGTTTCTTTTCATTTTGAGAGAGGGTCTCACTCATTTGCTGAATTTCCCAGGCTGTCTTTAAGTTTGGAGCCCCTGCGCCAGCCCCCTAGAAGACCGGGATTAAAGGCATGAGCTCCCCCTCATGTCTGGAATTAGTTTGGATAAGGGACCTTCTCAGTTTTTCTTTCCCTAAAATGTTCCAATATCCTTACTCTTAATGTCCTTAATAGCCTTGGCATATTTTCTAAAAGAATCAGTATTGTTTATAAAATACAAATCTGCTTATATTCATATTTTTATTATTAACTTAAGGGAAGCTTTCATTTAATAATGCCTCAATCGTCATAATAAATGTTAGAACAAATGCTGATTGGCTCTTGTTAAGTAATGAAGAGTATTTGCAAATATTTTTGTTTTTAAGAATAAATTCTATTTCAGATGTCCTTCCATAAAACCATAGTCCTTAAAATGAGTCAAATCAGCAAATAAATAGCTTGAAAATATAATCAAAGATCCTTAATTTGTCTAATTAAATTTAGGAGACCTGGTTCCAACATCCCTCAGCAAAAATCCTCAGAGAAAGCATTCACAGAACTCCCACTAAACTAGATTTGAAACAGAATAAAGAACCATGATGTCATCCTTACATATGAGATTAAATTTACAAAATGCTACTTCTAATGCAATATAAAAATTAAAACCTATCCATACCTAGATGATATTTCTAAAAAAAACTTAGAAGGGAAAATTACTACTGCTGATTTGTGCTTATATTGCCAACAAACCAAGCTGTACATGAGCCCTTTTGGATTCTTCTAGGAACAGTGGAGAAAGAGTGGACAGGCATCATTCTGTTGGATGAAGGAGGTGGGGATAATCTGAGGCAGATGACTGGGGTTGAACTCCCTTAGAGAGAACCCAAAAATAGCAATGGACAAACATATATGACATGCTTACTCATATCTCCAACTTAAAATATCCAATCTTTATGTAAGCAAATTGTTTTGTTTGGCTTTTTTAAAGATAAGTAAATGTAGCTGTTACATCTCTTAGTGTGATACAGAGATCAAGATACAAGAATGTTTTAATCTGTGATTTGCACAAATCCTGTGTTTTCCAAAGTTATTCTAAGGAAGTGTTCCTGGGAAGTCCAAAGGCAGGGTGGGGGAGTGTCAAAAAAAATCTTAAACTTCTAATCACCAGCCACCCACCTTCCTTGAGCAGTTGTTATACTGAATTTAGCCTTGTGTGTTCTACAAAAAATTGTCACAGTGGTGAGCTGCAAAGGGCTGCAGCCTGCGAGTGTTATGATGTGTGTAATTATCCGTGACAGGACACAGACTGCTGTACACAAGCTGCGTCAACTCTCTTTGCAGTCTTCCGCCAGTTCAGGGCTCTTCCCGTGTTCTGTGCAAAGAGAAAGTTCAGTTCAATTTGGTTCTGCTTCTCTGGGGAAAAACACACAATCTGACAAGAAATGATAGCTCTTGTGAGGGTTGTTTATGAAAGACAATGGAATTTGTCTGGGTCACATCCAAATGGAGGAAAGATGAAGATGGTGCCGTAATGGCAGGGGAACTAAGCAAGTTCTGCTGGTCAGAAAGAGTAGAGGTACGAGAGGTTGAGGGCAGAGCCGACGTTAATATCAGTTGTGCTCAAGGGAAGTATGAGTCTAGATGAAAAGTTCTTCTTGGGTCATCTTTTAATCTCAATTTTCTCTGATATAGGACTTTAAAAGTTATTTCTTTAGAAGTACTACAGCCACTCTATTATTTATTTTATAGTTCTAAATGTTTAGCACTGTTGTTTTTGAAATTGCCTTATGTGAATATTTATTTTTCACAATATTTTAATCCTGGAAAAAGAATGATATGTAAAAAAAAAATACTGTCCTCAGAAATGGAGTCTACATAATTACATGTTATTGGAGCTGTCAAGCACACCATTTCCTGAGAAATATGTGGGGGGTTATTGCCATTTCCCTGAGCAGGAAGTGCAGTTTTCCCACATCGTTCTAGACCGGATGTGTTGTCCAGGTCAGATGGTGTTTGAAAAAGTCTTCACTCTACATGGCCAACAGCGTTTACACAGGGACTCTGGCTTTGAGGATGTCACTCACAAAACTGTCTGCACTGTGACTGATACTCAGATTCTACTACTTTCATCTCTTACATGCAGTATGCTTTCAGGGATATCTATTCCTTCCCTCCTGAATTCGTATCCCTTCACCTCCCTACAGCTCATTTTCCCTTATGGAACATTGCCTCAGTACCCAAACAAAACTTTTCACATCTCTTTTGTTGTCAGATTCCTCTCTATTTTTCACTGAAACTTCTTGAAAGTAGTGACTAGAATTTCTACCTTCATTTCTTCACTACTCTACCTTCCAGTACAGTCTGCTCAACTCCTAATAATACACACACACACACACACACACACACACACACACACGAATGCACATGCACACATGTGCACATACATGCACATGAGCCCTGTCTAGGATGTGTCTCTTATCCATCATCTAACTCTCCCTCCATATCCTACTGCAGTTGGACATTTTCATCTACTCTTTTATAAACTAAACCCTGACTTCTTGACAGTTTCCCGACCCTCTATCTGTTAGTTGTTCTCTTCCTCCCTTCTTCCTTTCCTTCCTAGCTTTCTTTATCTGTTTTTAATATTCTTTTCTTGGGAGTAAGCTCAGGCCAACTCTTGTTTATACTCCATTTTTTCAGGCCATCCTATTTCCTTCCAGTTCTCCATTGACTAAGTACTCATTAATGACAAGCTCTGTGGTTCTGTCCACATACTCTGCTTTCTAGCTCTGCACAGATGGAACTGGAAAGGAATGCTTTATAACCATGGAAGGAAGATGGGAACTGATTCGAAAGGCAAGACACTATGGAAATGTTTTACACAGGGCACCATATTGTATTTTAAAGTGATCACTTACAGTTATCACTGCAGTGATAATTCTCTTGGTAGGTTCAATAATGTAGAGCTCATTATAGTTGAACTATAACAGTAGTACTATGCAAGGAAAAAGTGTTTATGAGATACGTATACAGGAAATATTGGGCTTTATGCTGGACAGAGCATAGAGTGGACATGGGCCAGGGATACAAGGGCCACATCTCACTAATCAGTTTCTGTCTTGGATTGAAAGGAGCCTCCGACTGACACAGAGGAACAGTTAGTTCAGCGGAGATAGACGTGCTCTTTGATCATACTAAAGCTTTATGTTTAGCATTATATGAACTTAAATAAAAAAGTGTCATGAAATTTTTGTGTTTTTTACATATTGAAAATGCAAAGGAATATGACCATTCCACCCATGTCCAGATAAAATAAAAAACACGCTTACACCATCTCCCTAAATCCAGCTCCTCTCAAGAGAACCTGACGTTTAATCTATTAACATTTGCTAATTAGTTTTGACTTGTGTCTTGATCATACACAAAAAGTACACACAGAGAGAGAGAGAGAGAGAGAGAGAGAGAGAGAGAGAGAGAGAGAGAGAGAATATTAGGTTTGATTCAAGCATTGTGGAAAATGTACCACTTAACCATAGATTGTCGGTTTTAGAATTACTGTAGGTAAAAGTCTATTTAAATCATTTCTGACACATGTGAAAGTCTATGCAACTATGACTATTCATTAGTGTATGCCAATATTCAAATAATTAACAGAGACTAGACAATGGCTTATGAGAATTTTGATAAAATCTACTAATGAGAACACAAAGCTGACTTGGAATCTGAAAGAAAAATGTGCGTGAAATATTATTAAGATATAAAAATTATTTTTCTCAAGTTTTTTTT
>NDGM011257151.1:0-11048 GCA_002564305.1 Octomys mimax
TAGAAGTCCTCACCCCATGACTGCATGAGATTTTGGGGGGACAACTAGACACAAACCATAACAATGTCCAAGGTTGAATTACCCACATCCATTCACACAGTTGAACAAATAGCACCTACTACCTATGAGTCAGCAGCAATTTGATGCATGAAGGGCCCTGGTGAGCATTCATTTCCTTTCTCATCTCCTATAGAACAGCTCAGAAGGGACCCTTGCCCCTTTGTTCATTTCAAAATAGATCGATCTGCATCTGGGAGATATATCTATCAAATGAGGACAGATGATCCATCAGCTGATTCGTGAGCTAGGAAAGCAGCCAGTGAGTGCCAAAAACATACAAAAAGAATTCAAATAGAAGTAACCTTTCTATGCAAAAAGGTCCCTGCCAATTAAAACTTGTGAAAGACAGCATAAGTTGTCATTGTCCCCATGTGGAACAGTGTGGTCCTTAAATAGGTATTTTCCATTATGCTGAACTTTAAATTGAATATTCAAAATATTTGCATAATACCTCTTCAGACTAAATTGAAAATTTCAAAAGCATATATATATTTAAATTACTGTCTTTTTGTGTGAAATTAGAGGACATGGAAAAAATGTTGTTTTCCTTGTAGTGTAAGTGACCTTTTCAGGCAGTAATTTCAAAAGATCAGTTAATCAGCAGAGTTGCTTCTGGGGTCATAGTCAGATCTTTTAACCAGTATTACCCCTGCACTGTATCATCAACTGTGGAAAGAGTATACATTGTGCTTTTTGAAAACAATGACTCATAGGAATTATTTTCCCTATTGCCTCAGAAGAAAACACAGCTTTTTTGCTATTATTTTTCAAGTACTTTGTTCTAATCATTTTGAGACCATAGAACATACATATTGTTGTCTTTTATTATTATAAAAGCAATACATACTTATAGATAAATGAAAAGTTTGAAGAATGAGGTTTTTAAAAAATCTCACCACACTGAAGTAATCATTGATAATCCCTTGGCCTATTTCTTTTCATTTATAGTTCCTTTTACCTTATTGAGAGTGTATTGTACCTAGGATTTTATGTTTTCATTTTAGACATTAACATTATAATAAGTATTAACATGCAATTAAATAAAATCCTGTAACTTGACTTTAATGGTTTTAATGTGTTATATGGACATATGAAAATTAATTTAGAAACACCTCCCCTGTCTCTTTTACTTACTATAATGTGATGATCATCTTTAGAATTATTACTTTAAGCACACTGTTAAAGGAATGGTGTACATAAAACTACTTCCTTACAGTCAAACAAATGCATTCATAAAGTCAAGAAAAGTTTTATGTGAGCCAGGGATGCAGCTTGGATACAGCCGCTGCCTGCCGAGCTGGCAAGCATGAGGTCCTGAGCTTGAATCCTGGAGGCCCAGCCCTCCTCCCTCAAAAAGAAGTTTGGGGGCTTCTGATACACATTGCCAAATTGTTCAACAAATGACTAAAACATTAATTTCTGTAACAACTAAATTCTTTAGTTATTCCTTAACTAGTTTTTTAAGTTGAAACTAAATAGCTTTAAAAGGGTCCATAGTTGCTTATAATTGAGTTTTGTATCTATCTTTTAGTCCCATAATTTCTGCTAGGAAATAACAGATAATCTAATGCCTATGGAAGTATTTCTAGAATTCTGAATGCCTCAGAGCATGATGGCAGCTTGGAGAGCAGCTTGTTTTCACTCCTTTTACAGAGACCTAAGAAGTGAAAAGGGGATAGAATGTGGCTCAGGAGAGAGATGGGAAGTTGCGTCTTTGGACACACATCACCACCCCCAGATACAAAACCAGTTGCAACTGACTGGCATTTGGGGACCTAATAGAAGTGACAGTGGCCCCACTGGCCAGTTCTCTAGTGACATTTATCATTTGATGACCACTAACCTGGGAGCTGCTTCCCTCTTATGCAGCCAACAATTAAGAGACATTTGAGGAAAGCCACTTACATGAAACACAAGATCAAAAGCCAATGAACAAAAAAAAGAAAGAAAGAAAGTTACATGAAATAAAGGCAAAGCAGGAAACAAAAGAAAACGCCAAAGAAACCTACACATAATTTCATCCAAACATCATAAAATAATCTTTTAAGAAACATGAAGTGGCTAGGAAAAGGAACATTTGGATGCCAAGAATAGTCTACTGGACATTAAAACTATGAAGTAAGAAATTCAGCCTTTAGTAGAAGGATATAAAGTTTAAATCTTAGAAAATAGGGAAAAAGAAAAAATGGAAAGTAGAAAAAATGATATAAAACTAGAGGATGAGTCCAGGAAGTTCAGTATCATAGAAATTTGAATTCCAGAAAGAAAGAGAGGTCTGTGGACAGAGCTCAGTGGTAGAGTACTTGCTTAGCATGGCCAATGCCCTCGGTTCAAACTTCACTGAAAAGTCATAAAGAGACAAGAGGAAATAACAGAAAAAATTAATTATTTAAATTGTGGCTATTAATATTTGGACTGTGGCAGGCTAAGTGTAATTTGGGCCAGTTCAACTAGTAAGTGCCAACAAAATTTTCTGATGAAATATAAAATGCTACTATAATTAAAGGTAGCATGAATTTGTTTCTCCCTTTACCTCCAAGCTAAGTACAACGTATAAACAAGGGAAATAATGCAAAGGGAAACCAGGGAAAGATTGTGTAGGATGGAAGAAACAAGAATGGGTTAAGAACCCCAGGACTAGAGGCACACTAAAGTGGCAAGGCACCTTCTGAACCACCTCCTCTTTCAACCAAAGAAGGTGCCTAATGTTCCCCACCCCCAGAATTATTGGTGGAGCAAGCAACAGAGCAAAGAGGTCAGCAGCACCAGCAGATAGAATGATCAGGATCTCCTCTGGCAGTATGTGGCCTGGAAAAATGCTATTGGTTAACATTGTGTATGAGACTCATTTTCTCCCATAGAGAAACTAGAAGGTCCTCAAGAGAAGTCAGTAAGGACCCTGCCACAGCAAATGCTGCAGCACTGGAACATCTTTCCATCGCTGCAGAGCAGAGGACTCCCTCTGCTAAGACACCACAGGGCCCAGCTGCATTAGCAGGTGCGCACTGCCACAATAAACACTGTCATCAAAGCACTCCAACAGGCAATTGAGGATGACTGTGACACAAATGAAAAACTAGAAAAGCTCAGATCATTAAGAGAGGTTTTCAAAAGTCACTAAAAGGGAAATGAAAAAAAAAAACAAAAGATTCCTGGATGGGGGGAGGGAGGGAGAGAGAGAGAGAGAGAGAGAGAGAGAGAGAGAGAGAGAGAGAGAATATTGAGTCCAGGGCTTCACTCAGATTAGGCAAGTGCTCTGCCACAGAGCTACACCCTCAGCTCCATGGATAATCCTAATAATACAGTGATACAAACCAGAATTGTATCACCAATTCCAGAGAGAAGAGGGTGGGGCTACTGAAATATTCACAGAAATGAATGGGGGGAAACTCCCCAAATTTCAGAGGGTATAAATCTATAAAAACCAATGTGACAATAATAGTAGAAATTATGATACAATGATAGGATGGAAAGCTTTATAGGGGTTAAAAACTGCTTATGAAGAATATTTAGTGCTGTTGGGAAATTCTTAAATTGGAAAGATAAAAAACACATGCATAAATTGAATCTTACATTTAGCCTTTGATGAGTTTAAAGAATTGACCTCTAAGGGCCACTGTGCTGTGGTGCTTCCTTCCTTGCTTCACTTACACTGTCTATCCTTTCTCTCCACTCCACCCACAGCCTCAGAAGCATTCCTTGGGTTTTGTGAAGGTATGGCAAGTAGGTGGGCATGTGGCCTCATGAAGTCTTGGCTGTGGGACCAATACTCGAGCTCTGAACCTGAAGCAGTGCTAGGGCTGAAGGTGTTATTCCTGGAGGAGCTGAGGGCTGTCCAAGGGAAGAGAGGATTTGAATTGATAGAGGATTGTGGGGAATGGAGCTAAAGACCACACTGGGGCTGTGTGGACTCAACACAGGTGGTGCCAGCTCAAGTACATCTTTCCTGGGACAGAGTAGTGGGGCTGGGAAACAATAGGTGAGGGGCCCAGACCTTGGCCACTGGGTACAAACCCAGTACAGTTCTGTGGGCTTACTCTAAAGGGGCATGTACTTTTTGTTTATTTTTTGCTTTTTTACATATTTAGTATGGGGTCTACAGGGTCTCACTACACAGATCGCACTTGTAGTGATCCTCCTGTTTTTCAGCCTCCCAAGCACTGGGATTACAGGTGTGCGCCACCACACCCAGCCTAGGGGCATGCACTTTGGCATTGCTACATGGATTCAAATCTGAAACAGGGAATGAAGGGTTTGGTTGGTAGCTTTATAGGTGTAGGCAAACATAGGAAAGACGGGGGGGGGGGTCTGTGAAATAAAACTATAATTATTGTGCAAGTTACTCATTATTTTCAAATCCTCCCTGAATGCACAGGCAAGAGGATGAGTTTTCCATCATTGGAGCACACATATAGGTCCCTGGTGATACATGAGGTTGTTCATGACTCACTTGTGGAAGGCAGTTTTCTTCATAAGACCTAGAAACTACAAACTTCTTCAAAGAGTGCAAAGTTAGTTAAATTATGAGACATCCTTACCGTGGGACACCACTGAGGAACACATAGGAAGAGACTGTTGAGACATGCAGCAATCAGAACGATCTCCAGAGAGTGATGTTGAGGGGAAAAAAATCCTAAAAGTTCCCAAAATTGATCAAATTTATGTCAGGTTCCTGAAATAAAAAGATTATAGAAATGGTCCTCGGCAAGAATTAAAGATGTGGAGAAACCTTCACTGACGTCTCTTAACTAAGATCTGTCTGTCGACTGCCTCGATGCTAGTATCCTGGTTGCATGTACAAAGGAAGAGCAAATACATTATAAATATTTAACTTTTAAAATCTGTTACTGCAAAAGATATATTGCTAGTAAATCCCCTGAAGATGCTCCCCCCTTAAAGTCTTCCCCTTCATTTCAAGCATACCTTTCCCATCATTCTTGCCACTTTCCTAAGTAGTTCTGGAAGTCCTCATGAGTGTGTTTGAGGTGTGATAGGAAAAACACAGCGAATGCTTCTGCTGAGGGCCAGTCAATAGAAAGGCATGCCCGTAAAATATTTCACTGCGCTTTCATCTTTCTTATTCCCTGGACCTGGTACCAAGCAACTTCCGTCTGCACAGCAAAGTCTAAATGGCCATGGAAGGTAAATGTTTTGAATTAATTGAGAACATGGAGGTAGCCAGGGAAGTGTAACTAAAGACATTCAGGAAAGGGGACTCCAGAACTGCTTCAGAGAGTGGCTAGAATGCTGGGACGAGTGTGTTTCAGGTCAACGGGAGAATTAATGACAGAAGGTCTTTTGCTATGACTTTAATAAAAGCTCTTATAATGAAGCATTCACTCCAGCTTTGAATTATACTCATAAACTATAGCCTTGCTACATATTTCTGTTGCGAGCAACTGAGTACAGAGTACAGGGAAATTCACTGTCTCTTCTCTTACAGCTTCATGTACAGCTACAATTACCTCAAAATAAAAAGCTCAGCCTTGGAAGTTATACTGTTTCTTTCCATTTCTACTATAGTTAAAAACAAGTGAAACTTTGTGATTCTAGAAGTGGTAATAGTGGTCATCCTGCATGGGACACACTTGTCATCCCAGCTACTTGGAAGGCTGAGGCAGGAGGGTCACTGTATCATAGGGGTACAAAGGTAACTGGGAAATATAGTGAGACCCTCATGTCAGAGAGAGAGAGAGAGAGAGAGAGCGAGAGCGCAGGTTTCTAAGAAGTTTCATATCCTCCTCAACTTCATGTGCCATGTATGTGAGTTGAGTTGTGAAAAGCCACTAGATTTTTGGGCCCATGCCTCTGATGTATATCATGCTGTCCTGCTGTGTTGTTAGTGAGTCAGGCCTATTTTTTCTATAGCACAGTATGTAATCACTGACACAATAAGTTGGATAAAACAGGAAAAGATATATTCATAAGGCCAGAGGACAAAGAGGTGGAAGACCCAGGTTTCACATCCGCTTCCTCGACAACAGGGTTTAGGGATATTTATGAGATAATGCAGGAGGGTGAGGCCAGGCTCAGCTGTACACAGTGTGACCTCATGCACTTAGGAGGCTGAAGCAGGAAGATGGTGAGTTTAAGGCCAGCCTAGCCAATCAAGTAAGGCTTCATCTCAAAACTGCAATTAATTAAAATATTAAAGGATTTCACCTCTGTATACTTCTTTGGATATATTTCATAGACCTATTATTGACTTTTTTTCATTATTTTGTAGTCTAAACTTTCTTCATTTATTGCCTCTGTGATTTGCTGTTTGGGAAAACTTGTTCTGTCTTCAGGTGTTTGCCTTATTTATTAAAAATACAAAATTTCCACCATGAACATGTAAACAGTTTTCTATACATGCATATTAGACAACACTTGTATATCTTATCTGATTTCTAGAGTTGGAGGTTTGTTTTTGTATATTACTTTTAAATGTAGCCTAGTAGAATACACTTACAGAAATGTATACAAATCACAAACTATAGCTAAAAACGGATGAGAAAATGATTGTGTGTATCCTTCACACAGCCACTGTGTCTACCATGAACCTTTTTTTTTTTTTTAATTTTGTGACGGAACCAGGGATTGAACTCAAGCCCTTTCACTTGCCAGGGAAGCGCTTATTCTACTGAGCCATCTCCCTGGCCCCCTCTACCATGAACTTTAAAATTTTTGGATCTGGAAAATGACAGGTTAGCAAACGTTTTCCGAACAGCACCAAATGATAAATACTTGCAGCTTTCTGGGCTATATACAGCCTCTTTTTCAAGTACCCTACTCTCATGTCATAGCAGATGAACAGCACGGGAGGTATAAAAATAGTGAGTATAAAGCCGGAAGTGGTGGTGCATGCCTGTAATCCTAGCACTCGGGAGGCTAAGGCATGAGGATCGTTGTGAGTTTGAGATCAGCCTGGGCTATAAAATAAGCTCAAACCCAGCCTGAACTGCCTAGAGAGATGCTATGCCCAAAATACAGAAAAATAAAGAAAGAATGAGTGTGATTATGTTTTCTCTCTTTTTTTCTTTCTTTCCTTTCTTTTCTTCTTTCTTTTTGTTGATATTATTGATACAGGGTCTTGCTACACAACTCACACCCATAGTGATCCTCCTGTTTCAGCGTCCCCAGTGCTGGGATTACAGGTGTGTGCCACCAAAACCTGAACTGGGGCTGGCCCCGCATGTGGTATTGGGGATTGAACTTGGGTCCTTGTGCTTGCCAGGCAGGCACTTAGACCACTGAGCTATTTCCCCAGCTCTTGCTGTTTTCTATGTCACACTAAAACTTTACAAAGGTAGGTGTTATGGTTTGTGTCTAGCTGTGCCCCCGCAAAGCCTCGTACAGTCATGGGATGTACTTCTAGTGCTTGTGATTAATTCCTAAACCAATGCTAAGATTGTGGGCATGAGTGCTGCTGTGATTATGGGTGTGACTGCTACACCCACCCTGGGGCAGACAGCCTGGAAACAGTATTAGGAAGGGAGAGAGGCGTGCTCTCTCTGCTCTCTGCTGCTGCAGCCACTTTTCCTCTCATGTTGCAATTACTGTTTTGTTGTCACCATGAACTGCTGCCCTCTTCCATGTGCAAGTCAGCCTTGGAGCCAGCTGAATATGGACTGAAACCTCTGGAAACTGTGAGCTAAATAAACCTTATCTTCCTTAATTTGGGGTATCAGGTATTTTCTCCCAGAAACAAGTGAAAAGTAACCAAGACTGGATTTGGTCCCAGGTAGACTGGTTTTCTGGCTTCTAAATCACATGATGTTCATAATTGAATAAAATAAGATGAAGTCTATAAAGTATTGTACAAGGAAAATCAGAGTAACCCAGATAATACATGTACACACATACTACAAAGAGGCATAAGTTGTTTTATTGACAGCATGCTTTATTCAACTTCTCAAATGTTGTATTATGAAATCTTTGAGGCATCAGGGTAAGAAGCAACTTCACATTTGGTGGAAATAGTAAGAGAACTGGAACTCAAAGAGGAGCCTAAAGATATGAGTGCATCGCTACCATCTCATGATAACACTTGATTGGTAGTGCTGGGGACAAAACTCAGGGCTCCATGCATGCTATGCACATATACGAGCACTGTGCCACCTGCCCCACTCATTCACTGCAAGGATTTGACACATAGGTACTGCTTCTTAGGGATCAACAAAAAGTGGATTGTTGAGATGGAATCCATGTCTGGTGCAGATGCTGAGAACGCTGTTGAAATGACAAAGGATTCAGGGTACTGCATTTGTTGTTGAATCAGTAGATTTAAGGGCTTGGCCAGTTTTGAAAAATGTTTTGCTGTGGTTTAAATGCTTTCAAACAGCACCACATGGCACAGAGAAAGTTTTCTTTTTAATTTAATATTTATTTATTTATTTACTTATTTGGTACAGGGTCTCACTACACAGCCCATACTCGCAGTGACCCTCCTATCTGTCTCCATAGTGCTGGGATTACAGGCATATGCCACCACTTCTGGTCTTGGTGGCTGGCTCAGCATGCCCAGAGATGGGGCCAGCATGGCATATGGTGCCAGGGATTGAACCCTGGTCTCTGCACTTGCCCAAGCAGGTGCTTAGTCCACTGAGCTGTCTTTCCGGCCCCACTGTTGATTTTTAGCAATCAGAGCTTTTTCACATTTTCCTTTTTGTCTACCAAGCCAACTATTTGTCAAAATTACTGATTTAGAGAACCTATTTCTTTGAATAATTTTGTCCTCTTTTTCTACCTCCTCTGTTGCTCTTCTCTCTTGATAATAAGAAATGCCTTAGATCTCTCACAACCCTTTCCTGAAGCAAAGGCCCTGCAAGCTGGAGCTGACAGAGTGAGAAATTCTAGCTGCCTGCCCCTCTGGGGCTACACCTCAGTCCTAGCCAGGAAGCTGGGATATCTCTGTTCTGAGCTATAGTTAATCATTTGGATTTACCTCTACATACAGCTTCAGGATTACTCAGCTTTAGCTCTGGAGATGTAGCTCAGTGGTAGAGCATGTTCCTTGCAGGCAAGAGGCCTTGGGTTAGATTTTCCAATATTATAAGGGAAAACCAGACAAAAAGTCTTTTGGTTTCTCAAATTGTCTTTGTTCTGCTTTTGGAAAATCAATTGCTACTCCATGCTTTTGCAAAGAGAATTCTTTTTTAGTCAACAAATATTTAATTATCACCATGAACAAACAAATACTGCTGGTACAAATAGTATATTTTTTGTTATGTCTAAAACTTTTTCATGCCCTGATCTTGAGCTATGTCTACACAAAGGATTTTCATTTTTTTAAAAACTGTGAGGTAGGGACCGGGGAGATGGCTTAGGAGAATAAGCACTTCCCTGGCAAGCACAAGGGCCTGAGTTTGATCCCCTGTTCTGCCAAAAATAAAATAAAATAAAACTGTGAGGTGCTCCCTTATCTTTTGGGCTCCTTTATCCTGTGCCTGTGCTGCTTTGGTTCATTGACTGAAACCCTTTCTGGTTCACCCTCTGGAGAATCCTGGGACTGTTGTAATGTCTCTGGTTTGACATAAGTCCCAGTCTACTACATCTGTACCTCAGGTAGTAGATCTGTCCACTTTTGGTTGATCCCGTTCTGGCTCATGCTGGTACAGTTTTACTGAGTTGATCACCTTCTAAGTGTCTGTACTTATTCTGTTGGGCACCTGAAAGGACACAGGGAGATCCCAGAAGGGTATTGGTTGGGGGGAAGAAGGTAGAGGATGGATGGGAGCAGAGTTCATGGTTAGGGGAGGGGCCTCAGAGGGAAGATTGCAGGGGAGGAAGAGAAGGAGCTTGTGTGAGTCTATTCACTTTTTGTTTGGGCTGGGTTTGAGAAAATCACTTCTCCCAATTCCTTGCTTTTGTTCTTGTCCTGAGTGATTTGTTTTCCTTTCCATTTACTGGTAAGTTTTATTTCCTGTCAAGTGTCTAACAAAAATCTCTTTTTATCCCTGTGTACACCCTGCCCAGGAAAACGAGCGGCCACTTGTGGACAGTGATTCTAAGAGAAAAGGAACTGTCTCATCAAGAGTGGTTCTGCAAGAATTTAATATCCATACACAAAAAGTAAATCTTGATCTATATCCAACAATATAGGTATCTCCATATTTTTCTCAGATTTGATGTGGTTAGGACAAAGTACCAGTCAACCAAAAGTCAAAGAAGAGGTTTATGTTGGCTCACAGTTTTCAGAGGATTCTGTGCATGTTTTATTGACTCCAAAGCAAAGTGCATGGCAGAAGACCATGGAGGATAAATGGTGCACGTGCCATCGTGGGAGAGACAGACAGACAGAGGCAGGTAGAGAGCTACAGAATGAGTTAAAAGAGATAGAGATGGACGGACGGACAGACGGGCAACAGGTTCCAGAGAGAATATACTGTGAAGTAAAGTATCTCTCCAAATGATTTTCTCCTTCCTACCAGGACCCACTACCAAACATCAGGATTTGGGAGAAAATATTAAATTTATTTATTTATTTATTTATTTATATTAATTTTATTGAGAAACAAATAGCAATGAGACCGTTTCAAAACAGCTTAGTAGGACAGTTATAATAATACATTGCATGATGTTGTCTTCATAATAGTCATGCATAGTACAAGATGCGCATAAGATATCCTGTCCAAATACTATTAGTACAAATCTTTCCTATTGAATTAAGAGAAAGTAACTGTATATCTATCCTAACTATTTTGTATATACAGATACAAGATGGTCCTTCTTTGTATCCCCATTTTTGTTTAGTTTTGTCAGAGATGGGTATTCCATTGCCATTCACATACTGTAGGTGCATGAATTCAGCCAAAAAATCCAATATATTCCAGTAGTCCATAATATAAGTGGGTTATCCACAGGACTGGCCATGCCAGAAGTTGTTGATTTGAGCCTTTTACAGCTCAGCATATTAGTATGACTTTACTTTTTATACCTTGTTTTTATACTTTTCTACTGGATGGTTAAGACCCAGATAAAGCAAGACCTATATAACAAGAAAT
>NDGM011257154.1:3420-22022 GCA_002564305.1 Octomys mimax
AGGAGGAGGAGGAGGAGGAGGAGGAGGAGGAGGAGGAGGAGGAGGAGGAGGAGGAGGAGGAGTCGTAGTTGTCAGAGATGTAATGCAGTGGTACAGCGCCCCTGGGTTCAATTCTCAGAACTAAGAAATAAAATATAAAACAAAATTTATGAAAAGAAATTACTCTAGGGTCATCCAGGTTGTTGCAAATGACACAACGTCCTTTTTTAGGCTGAATAATATGTTGTGTATATTTGCCTCTATCTATCCATCCATCCATCCATCTATCTATCCCTCTATGTATGTACCTACCTACCTAATTACTGACGGACACTAACACTGCTTCCACATCTTGGTTACTGTAAATAGTGCTGCACTAGACATGAGAATGCAGGTAACTCTTTGGCATCTTGATTTCAATTCCTTTGGAGTTTTGCTCTGCAATTCCAAAATGACTAAAAATGGTGAACAACCTTTACATATTTACTTTTTTAAACATCTTTTCTTAGGAAATGTATATTTAGTTCTGCCAGTATTCAAATACAAGTATGTGTCTTTTGATTATTGAGTTGAAAGAATTTATATTTTTATATTCTGAATACTAACCTCATAAATATGTGATTGAAAAATATTTTTCTCCCACTCTCTAAGGCATCTTTTTACTGTTTAGACAATAGTCTTTGAAGTACGAAGTTTTAAATTTTGAAGGGCCTCCAATTAATCTATTTTTTCCTTTTGTTTGTGCTCATACCACATCTAATAAATTAATGCCTCATCTAAAATCATGAGAGATGAGTTTCAAAACTTTAGCTCTTCTATAGAGGGTTTTGGTGCAGTCTGATTTAATTTTTCTATAAAATTGTCTCAGCACCATTTGTTAAAAAGATTATCTTTTCCAGATCATATAACATTAGTAGTCTTGCTGAACATTAATTGACCATAAATGCAAAGATTTATTTCTATGTTCTTATATCTGCCCTTATGCTGATACTACACTCCTAGTATCCACATAAAATGTTAATTTCATTTATATACAATGATTCAAATTAATATCTGATATCAAATGCTAATATAACAAATTAATATCATTTACTTTTAGTGTTTGTTGGAATCAGATTACAAATTACATATTAGAAAGACTTTTTAGGTGTATTCATTTTTAAATTCATTTTTGAGTCTTGTTGTATTGTGTGTATATACAACAAAAGGTTTAAGTAGAAATAGGGTCCAGGGAGATGGCTCAGTAGAATAAGTACCCTGAGTTCAATCCCCAGTTCTGCCAAAAAAAAAAAAAAGTAAAAATAACATTCTTTACTATCAGGGAAAAGCCTAATGTATAGGAATTGAAACACTATAATAAAAGAGGATTCTACTTAATCTGTATATCATAAGCACTAAAGGCATATTTACATTGCATACTGACATATTTACATACACGATGACTGCCTTCAACTAGTCCGTCTTCTTTCTCTGGATCTAACTAGTGTTCTGCAAGAACTACATTAATGCCTTCTAAGCACAGTAAACCATACACTAGGCCCCACCTTTTAAAGTTTTTACCTCCTCCAAACATTGCTACAGCATATGAACCTTTAGAGGGACACACTTAATGTTAAGCAGATAAAAAGGAAAACAACCGGACAAAAACCGAATTGCTATAATGGAAGTATATACAGGATTCAATGGGCTAGAAGGATCTTATGTATACTTTAGGTTCTAAGAAATTCTATATTTTGGCTAGCAAAAACTCTGAGTTGTTGCATTCTGAAAACTACAAACATGAAAAATAAAAATCAGGGGGCTGGGGAGATGGCTCAAGGGGCTGGGGAGATGGCTCAGTGGAATAAGCGCTTCTCTGGCAAGCGCAAAGGCCTGAGTTCAATCCCCGGTTCTGCAAAAAATAAAAATAAAATTAAAAAAATCAGGTCACTCAAGAAGAGATGATTATGTAGCTTGTTAGTTATAAAAGGATTTGAATTTAAGTTCCCCTTATAATAATGATCTTTCACTACCACAAGCTAATTGCTAGTTGATACACACTGCTCATTCAATTAAAATTTATAATAGTGCACCACTAGATTAAGAATAACATTTTTAAAAGTTCAAGTATAACTTCAGAGAAGAAAGCCACCAAGAAAATACTCATCAGATATGACAAAGTAAGGATGATATAAATCTACTTCAAAGTAGAACTTTTTATTTTATACTTTTTAGGCAAACTGAGCATGGCCTCATTTTTACAAATAAGTAAAAATTTATAACCAAACAAGGTTCCCATAACCTCCTTTAGGAATTATGTGTTTATTTCAAGATTAATATTTGTAATATTTAAAATACTTAGAAATACTTAGATAACTTCTTTATAAATGTCTTCTGTTAGAAATAATATCATTACTTAATAGATCCTTCTTTATTATGCATTCATTCATTAAGTTCACCTACTCTGTGATAAATTCAGTGGTAGGCCCCAAAATAAAGAGAAGAACTTGATACATTCCTTGTTTTAAGCCTAATAACGGATTAAACAAATACAGAAAACTGCAGATGAATATGATCACGTGTTATGCAAGATACATATTAGAAGGAAAGAAGCATTAAAAAAAGAAACACCTAACTTGAATAATCACAAATTTATTTGAATAGTGTCTGCAAACTAAAACTTTAATTATTTACTTATGCATTAACAGTCATAATATGATAATAGAATGTATCAAAATTATAATATAATATTCACAGAGATTTTGACTATCAGTAAGACAGGAGAAAACCAGTTGAAAGTGTATAAAAGATTTTCTTTTCTTTTTCTTTTGTTTTTGTTTTTGTCTTTGTTTTATGAGACAGGATCTCACTTTCTATTATTCCAGACTGGATTTGAAATACCTATGTAGCCCAGGCTAGCCTTAAACTGGATTGAAGCTTGCACTACCACACCCAGCAAGATTTTCAATTTATCTAAATTGTGAAGTTAAGACATACAGATCTTTAACTTTTCTAAATACCTTACAATTGTCCAGTAGTGCCACTATGGATTCACTGTACAAACATTTAAAGCAGTCTTACCACTATCAAAAAAGGAAAAGAGAATTATATAAATGAGTATCACTTAATCCTCTGAAAATGTGACATCTAATCATAGTTGAGAAGTCTAGCAAGTATATAAAAATTCTGTAGGTGTTTATCTTTGAAATCTATAAAATGGAAGTTATATAGCTTATATAGGTTATATATATATATATATATATATATGTATATATATTCTACAAGACTAAAAGTTTTTTTCTTTTTTTAAAAACTACTTGCTTTAAATCTCTAGACAAAAATTTTTTATCAACAATATTTTAGTCATGGAGAATATGAGAACAATTTAGATTATATCAGTCAAACAAGGAAGTCACAGCACCTTGAATTCTAAAGATGAACAAAATCACATGGATACGGTAGGTACTTGTTCTGAGTATTTTCTTGCCCTCTCACTCTCTAGGACAATTCTAAACTTCCTCTGTAGCATATTTTAGGCTCACCTGCCATAATACATAAATATCTTCTGCAGTCACCTAAGCAGAAATTACTTAATGTTACATGTCTTCCCAGAAATATAAGCCTGATTTTCCTTTGAACAATCTTTGTTTTGGAAGAAGAAAATGTTTTCCAGAACGCTTACAGTCATTTGAGGCTGACCAGTACTTTCAGCTTCTTTGACAACTGATCAAATCACATTTATTTCTTCACTGGATTTTTAAAATTAACCCTAAAATTCATTTGGCTTTTTTATGCCTTTGGTTGTTCAAAATTTGTGGACATTTGACTTTGCAGAGTCAGATTTCTAAAAAAATTATTCCATAATCAAAATGTAGAATAGTTACAATCAAAATAGGAAAACAGTCCTTGTCTTCCTGTACATTAGACACCAACCAACCTTTATGTATAGGCTGAAATTGTGCTGGCATTTTAAAAAATTCTATTTTGCAATGTGGGTATAAACATAATTTATTTCCTTCTGTCATTCGTAAGACTATGCTAGCACTATTCTTTTCCAAAACACATTCTTCCCTCATTTCCTTCATTCCTTTCCATCCAGTGTCCGTGTTCAGTATTATTTCTCCAACTGCCCTCCCTCCACCCCCATGCGTTAGCTGTAAAATAGATGTAAAGCTTGGTGTAAGTCCAAAATTTTTATGATCAAAATACATACTTAGCAAATTGTTTGGCTAAATCTTTCATGTATGATGAAAGATTATTACCACAATTCATTAGCAAATTATAGACTTTGAAATGTAGGCAGACAAATATTTGGCCCTGTATCAATCAATTTGGACCAGCTGGGTAGAAATTCACACAATCTCAGGAAACCTGGGAAGTGAAGTGCTCTTTCATTTTTCATTCACTTGAAACATTAAAGAAAAATTATCATTCTATAAAAATGTCCACTTTCCAAGAGTTTAAAAGAGACCTTTTAGAATGGGTTTCATCTTCGGTCAATTACTTACTTCAGTGACCAATCCACTGACCTCTCATTCCCTCAACCAAAGATTGTGGGAAAAACAGTGCCTACCTATCATACAGAGGTACCTTCACACTTCGCTATTATAATCCAATTGTTAAAGCTGAATATTTAATAATTATCTGTTGTCCTTAAAAAATAGGAGAAAACTTCTATATGGAGGCTTACCTAAGTAAGCCTAGAATCTAATTTTGTACTTTTTCACAATAAATAATACCATTAACATTCTTCCTCTGAGCTTTTCTAGCCTAGTGAGGTGACCCTGTACAAAGATTTTGATTGATCCTATGTCTGTCTATTTTGGTTAAACTACAAGGCTGTATATGAGGACAGCTGCACTTTGGAGCAACTTAAAACAAATTTCATCTTAGTGGCATCTAATCCAGTGCTTGGTACAAGATGCATGGAAAAGTCAGTGTCAAAATTAAACAATGACAGCTTTGCAATGAGCAGATGCTTTTGCCTTGCAGCTGTAAAACCTTCAAACAATCCAGTACTCTACTGTCTGGTCACGCAATGACCACAAAGCAAGGAATACATTTTGTCATTTATACAAAATGTTTGCTATGAGCTCTTAAAAACTATTTTATTTTAAAATAAGGCTTTAAAATAGCAATAGGAATATCCTCAATTTGAGGGCACTATAATAAGATAGCTCTAAACTGAATAATAGGATATTTTAAAAGTATATTTATCAAGACTAAAATGTTTTACAAAAGAGTAATTCCATTACCATATGGTACTACACAAGAAATCTTAAGTAAAACAAAAATGCTTTAAGAGTCTATGTTCAATAAACTTTTAGTATAAAAGAATAAACATGTAAATAATTTTCTACATGTAAACCTAAACTTAATATACCTAGTTTAGTCTTGGTCTCCCTTGTATTTATGAGTACTTTATATTCACTTACCCATCCTTTAATTCTTTGATTTATTTTTTATTTAGTGATTTGTTACGCTGGGGGAAGGGGTCAGGGAGGAAGGAGGATATCCTTTTTTTATGGCTGGAGAACACTTAAATATTAAAATATTTCTCCACTTAAGTAATATAATCAATCTTTATATCTTTGTTTCTAGCATTCGGGAATCTATGGGTTAATTTTCAATAGTAAAAGAAACTCTTCTTCATGAGGAAAAAGCATTCCAACAACTGTCTGAATCCAGAGGATCAGCCCCACCTAAGTAATGGCATGGTCATGATCAATCTGTGTCTGCTAATTGAGGTTCTGGCTTTAAAGACAGCTTTTTATTGTACCATACCTTTATTTTAAATAGCATGATGCAAAAGGAATTTTTTACATGAATTTTTCTTAATCTTTCAAGTTTTTTCTTGAAATATTTTCTCTTCAAAGATATCAATTCATTAGTACACTACTGTTTATAAATTTCATTAGATTTTTTTCTAATTTTTTTATGGAGTTCATTAGATATTTTCTTGGCTTAAAGTTTGAGAATTCCCCTTGTATCTCTTCCTCACCCAAACTCACATTTCAAGCCTATCTTAAAGTAATGGTCACATTAGTAGGAAATAAATTACATTTTATATAAAATGTCAAAGTGCACCATTAAAAGCCTGAAAAATAAAGCAATGTATGTGGTGGCTTTCAGATTTTTATAATTTATTTTCTAAGAATGTAATTAATACATATTGACACAAATAGTATATTGTCGTATTATACCTTTTCAAATATAAATTCTAGATATTCATTTTAGGAAGTAACAAATTCAGACTAAGGCATTTATAATTACTAAATGCACTATTGGTATGATTTTGTTGTCTTCCTTGCTCTTAGCCATTAATTAAAATTAATTTGAATAACAGCATCACTAATATAGGCCTCAAACAAAAGTAAACCATGTCATTTAAAACATATCTGGAGAAACTATAAAAATACATAAAGATAACTGACCTATTTTTTTTTAAATTTGATCCTTTGTATCTTGTATTCTACCTATACAGCTTTCAACAGAACTGTTTTACAGTTTCAGTATTTCAAAGTACAACATTAAACACCAACAGCATTTAGGATAAGATGCCAAATTTGCAGAAACTATATTTATATTTTCTCATTGTTTCATAACAATGATTAATAACTAGAATTATGCTAATAGCTATGTGAAATATTTTGTTTGATATGTATTGCAATTTAAGGTTAATAATTACAACATTCCCATTTAATGTACTTTATTACATATTTTTATGGAATCATGGAGATTTGAAAAACTAGTTAGTTCAAATAAATTGTTACCTTTTAAGTGTATTTTTTCAGTTCACTCAATAACAGCAATATATATTAAAGTATTTTTTACTTAAAAATACATAAATAAGTCACAAACCAAAAGCTAACAGATGTGTGACTTCTAATTAGTTATAATAATCTCTGCTTCAATGCCATTAGAATGAGCCTTTCTTTTCTTCTGAAAACTAAAAAAGCTTTCCTTTGAATTTTAAACTGTCAGGGTGCTTCAAAGTCAATGTACAAAATCTGCTTTGATTAAAATTTTAGACATCTACAGTGATAACTTTATGAAAGGAAAATATTAAATTATAATTATCCTAAACAGACACAGTCTTGTGAAACTAACCCTACATTCATGTTAAAACACAAAGAGTTGAATATAATGAATTTGATTCATCCTCGGACACAAAGCTTCACCACAGTAAACTCAGTCAACTGTTGCTCTTGCGCTTATATTCATGGTGCTTAAATAGCGCACTTTAAAACAAAAAAAACTCCAATTGGCTTTTCATACATCCACCCTCCCCAAAAATAACGCACTTGAAAAACTCAAATGATATGAAAGGCTTCAAGGCCTCTTTTCTCCCTTTCATTCCCCTTTTTTTTATTTCTGTTTGCAGTAATCTGCCTTTCTCTTTCTCTTTCTCACTGCTACAGAGCAAGCGAGGAGGCTCAGAGCTTTGAAAAGGGGGCTCAGTGTGTAATGGGTCCACTAGAATTAATTTACTTGCACCAAATCCATTGAGCACAGAGGTTCCCCCCTTCTCAAATCATTTGGAGTCGAACGCAGTCCTCAGCCTTTGTAATTCTAGTAAAGCACTTAAAGTGCACAGTAGGTGTTCATGAGGACCATCTGGTCAAAAGCAAAACAAGCTGCTGATTTTGCCTTTGAATAGAATGAAGCAAGTGTGAATTAGTCTCTTCAATTAGCACTATTACAACCTGTCAAGTGCATATTGTAAAACAGGATTATTACAGTATTGGTCACCAGTGCAATTATTTACTCTCTGCCTTTTCTTGCATATAAAAATGTCTTATGTTTATTAGTTTCTGATACCTGAACATAATCTTGCATAAGTATTACCAACATACAAATCACAGATTATAAAACACAGTAGACTAAGACGACCAGGATACATGTTTTCAGTTAACAACAGGCTAAAGTATTATCCTAATTTTTAACAAAATTTTATTGCTTGCATCTTCTTGAAATGCAGGTGAAAAAATACTTACATGGGCTGAAAAAAAATTTTAATTACTGTTCTAAAATATTTTGGGGTTGGGGAGAGACTTGTCATTTACAAACATATATCTTGTGAATATTCAATTTATTTCCTGAAGAAATAATTTAATAAGAATCACAGAAAACTTCAATATTTATAAAATAATCATTGCTGATTTGTACATTTGTAGTGCTATTTTTCAAAAGATATCAATTTTAAAATGCAACTTGAAACCAATAATATATATGCATATTAAAAAGAAACTCATAATCTTTTTCTGTACACTGAGTAAGAGTGAATTCACTGCCCAGTTGCGTAAGAAATGATCTTTCCCTTGCCAAGATGTCATTTGTGATTTTAAATTTTAAAAAAACAACTATAATATACATTAATTAAAATTAACTTATTTTAGTTGAGCTAATATATGTCATTTATCTTGCATTAAAAACAAACCATTTAAACTTTTAATTAAAGAAGCCCACAACTTAATTTACTCTCTTGCATATGCATATTCTCAGCTATCTCACTCTTCTGTTCTTGCCAGTAAGCCCCCTACCTGGAAAACAAACAAACTAACCAAAAAAAAAAAAAAAAAAGGAAAACATACACACACACACCCCCTAAAACCCCATCCAATATTTTAAAACATTTAGAAAAAGGGCATGTTAGCTAAGAAGCTATAGTCAATTCACTACTAGAAAACTGCTCCTGTAAAAAAACATTTCATAACTGTTACTGGCTACCACCATTAAATATATATGCCAAGCAAGTTGAGAGTAGTAACTAGAAAAATAAGCACAATACACAAAAACTGACATAAGGATCAAAGTTTCAGAATAAGAATTGGCCTCATAATTTCACAATTATTTTAAAGAATTGGTATGACTTAGGTATTTAGTTCACCTCTTCACGTTAAATCAAGCCCTACTGGCATTCCACTTAATTAATCACTAGTCTGTGCCACACAGTCCTAGTAGTGAAATGTGCTACTACTTCCTGCAAGATAGAGCTTTATAGGTGGTCAATTTTCTCCTTTCATTTCCATTGAGAACTAAATCAACATCAGTAAGAACAGTGAGAATTGTGCAGTAAAGTGAAACTTAGGAGAGGATTTAAATAATTCCAGTAGCTATTTACCTGCTTCTCACTGTAATGGAGAAGTAATACGACATGATTCTACACTAAAAATACTTGGGTTTCTTATCTTTGTTATTCTGGGTCAGGTGTTAACTTTGTATGACATCTCCAAAGAAAAGTAGATATTTTACCTAACAGAAGCTTTGCAATAATAAGATAGACAACAAAGAATTAGTTTCCAAGAAAAGTTGGCTTGATTTCAAGGACTTTATATCCTTTTCCACACCTGGGTTTGGGATTTGCAGAAGGCAAATCAATCTTTTTCCCCTCCTATTTTAAGTTCAATCCAAGTACATCTGAAACTATAGATCTTTAATAGTACTAGAATTACTTGAATATGTACAATTAACTGCTAAAAATCTAAAATCTCAGTGTAAAAAAATGATTAAAATAAGGTACACATGTTTAAATTTTTGAGGAAATTCAGCATTTCAAAGTGTGACAGGTAGCTAATTTAAGATCCCAAACGATACTGTCATAGACTTGTTGTCATAGTATATTTAAACTGTCACAAAATTACCATCATATTATTTATTTTTTATAAGCTGTTTTATCAAATGGAAAAGACAAAGGATTTTTCTTATGATCACATGTAACTCTTTATTTTTATTCGAATACTGCCTTCTGAAGTAGGAGGATAATGTAAGTAGAAGAATTTGTTGAAAACTTAAAGCAGAAAAAAATATCAAAATCAAAAACCTCAGTAACTAACTAGTCTGAATTAAAATCTGGAGCACCCAAAGGACAAAAGTCGTGCATTGTGAGGCAGCAGACCACAGAGTCGGCACAGAGTCAGAATGAACAAACACTTGTACAACCATGGGCTTATCCAGCACTAACTTGCATAAACATATGGTCACTGAAGAATTTATTCAAAATGCAGACTGCATCGTGGTTCTATTTTCTAATTTGCTATTTTGAAAAATGTATTTTGTCCAAGCAGTTGAAATCAGTAGAATTTTAATCTTATTTAACAAAAATTATCTTCGGGGTGAAAAAAATTATAAAAGCTTTATTTTAAAAATCCAAGACTTTCACCTAGAATATAAAAATAATACACTACACTTTTAAAAATGATCAAAGATAGTTTTTTTCTTTTAAATTTCTTCCTTGTTCTCAATGTGTTACACTGGCTAAAATTAATTTGTGGGTTTAATACTAAAAAGAGATTGCTGAAATTAATGACAAAGATTAATTTACAATTTAAGATTTATAGCACTACATTTGCACAGCACCAATAAAAACTGTACAACTTATATGACTGCAAATTTCAGGATTGTGTTTTTAAATACAACACAATTAGTGCAATTAAACTGACATCTAGTCATACAACAATAAATAATAAGATGTACTTAAGTATACATCTTAAGTATAAGATGTACCTTTCCTAGTCTTAAAGCTACCCCATCCCACAGTGATCCACAAATTGAAGGGCAAAAGTCAGCACTAGGTCTACAGAGGTGGTCCTAACTCTTTTTCTCCATATTCTTTTTCTAAGTTGTGCAAAATAAAATAGCCCACATGGACCTATCTACTAACAGAAAAGTATTAGAAACAACTGCTTTAATTTTTTCTTAGCAACTAGTATTTCAAAATATTATTTAAAAATAATTTCTGAAAAAGAAGAAACTCTTGCCAAGAAATACATAAGGATATCTATCTTTCAAAAAATATTTTGGGAATATTTTTCAAAGGACAGAAAATGGTAGGAAAAAGATTTACTGTTTTCAAGTCTTTGAAGCTTAAAATTTATTTGATAATCTAAATACTATGCCACAGGGAACAGTTTCAGCCAACTGTGGCACACTATGGCACATTTACAGAATTTTAAATATTTCTTTTAATAATTGATGTAGTCATTTTGAATCATTCTGCATAGGATATCAGGTGTGAGCAGATTGCATTAACGCTGCTTAAACATTTCAACTTGTCAGTATGGCCAACTCGATTTCGGAAATATTTGCAGTATTTTCCCATCGAAACAGTAATAAAGGCAAAATAAATATATGCCACTACTTTATAATCACCGAACATTAATGAATATTTTATGTCTTTTTAAATCTCCCTGTTTAATTTAAAAGGGTGAAATTAAGTCTCCTCCCTGCAATATGCCAATTATCTGTAAATCAAACAATAACTTGGCCATTATGCTCCTTTTTGTTAATATAAGAGAAGCTATTTGAAAACACTGAATGGTATTTTTAGGCTATCAGCTTAATAGTCCTTTCTGCCCTCTTGTGGGAGAATGTTGAAACATACCCAAGATAGAGAAATCTAAGAGTTTTTATAAAAATGAAAACTTTAGCTATGAAAATTCCAAAGAGAAAGAAAAATTAGTCTTTTTATTCTTTAGTCATTATACTATTCCTCAATTTAAAAAGGCAAATCAACAAAACAATAATTTATCTCTTATTTTGTATTACTGATTAAGTTGGAGTTATTTTGGAACCTAATTTCACTGTTAAATTAAACTACATATATAATTTGGATATTACTATTATATTTACCCTATAATAACTCTGATAGAACCATAGTAAAAAATTTTATAATGTAAAAACAAAAATGATATTAAAACTTTAAATTTAAAGCACACAAAATACAAATTATAAGATTTAAAAATAAAATGCCAATTCATGCACACTAAAATCCTGAAAAAATTCAAAGAAAGCAAAACTATGATTCAATTTAGAAGTCAGGCAAAATGTTAAATCCTTTAGTTACCATCAGTAAAGTAACCAATGGGGGAAAAAAGCAATGAATTATATAAAACTTAGATAAAATTCATTGACAAAACATAACATATGGAAAACATCAATAATCTAGCCATTACTGAGACAGTTCACATACTTGTAAAAAAAATAATAATAATAAGGGTAAGACTAACATCAAGATGACATCAGTAATTATTTCAAGCAATATAGTCTAAGAGAAAATTATAAAAGAATCCAAGATTAATAATCCATGATTGTTTCATTAAAAATTAACAGACAAAATATGATTGTTGCTTCATAAGTTATGTGGAGTAATATTACACAGTAACAGTACCAGTGTTTCTAAATACACAAGTCCTGTCACAGCCTTAAATGTTCTATCCTCTATGGAGATAAATTATTGGTTCTTAGGTGGGTGGGGCCAAAGGCATCCTTAGAAGGTACCTCATGTCTCTTGGGACAGGTTCTATTTTGAAACAGTTGCCTTTCTTGGACAATCAAAGACAACATTGATAAACATATTCTTCTCAGATATTCAGAACTGAATGGGGGTTTCCAACAACACATACAAATACTGTCCAATACTAAGATTGGGCTCTTTTAAAATACCCTCCTCACATTCCTTTCAGAAACAGAAGAATGTACAATACAAATAAATAATACATCTGAGAGTAACTTTTAAAATGAGATATAAAGATTATCCAAAATGAATGTTGCTAATAATTTCTAAATTATTATTTTGGATGATTCCTCTAAAACTATGAAATACATGATAATGTATTATTCTTAAACCAGGTTGTAGTAGACTGGTTTAAAAATTATCAAGAGCTCCAATTTATCATATCTATCTTTCTAGGTCAAGTCATTTAGTGTGTCTACAGTAATCATTGATGCTCTGGTTAATTAAAATTAAGAATTTAATAATGAAACATAAAGAGAGTTTCCAACCAGAAGAGATAAGCCCTCTTTAACAGGGTCAACATTAGCTATAATGAGCTACCTTTATTCCTTAGCTGTGAGACATAACTCACCTCTTGAATGGTACTGCTTCCTGAGAAGTTCAGGTTGTACTCCCGCTGGACTTCTCGGTGGGTGATGATCAGCATGAAGTTTTGATTTAATGACTCCTGCAGGGCACTGAAAGGGTTGAAAGAAAAACAAGAAACTCAGAGATGAACAAGTTCTAGCTTGCTTTACAGCTAGCTGCAAAAACCCCAGGAGTACCCTAACCTCCACACAGGCATGTCCGGGCCCAATGTTATCATCTTTGCAGCTCATAAAGGCAAGAGAGCATGCTGAGAACAACCAAGGGGAGCTAACCTGTTAACTCCTTCTCAACCAAGCTGTTTTCAACTTCAACCCTAAACACTCTGCATATGTATAACTTTGTACAAGTCATAAGTTATTTCCTCCAAAAGAACTATCAATTTTATCAATTTCCAATATGCTACTAAAATGTACACTTTTATTCAATTATAAGTGAAACAGCTATTCTAGAAGTATGAAACTATTGTTTATATTCATGAATAGTGTATAAGAATAGAAACACAATTTTAGCCAAAATTCAGAAGATAATAGAAATCTATAGAACTTTCATTGTTAAACTAAAACTCCTTCAAAATAACTGTACTTTCACTTAGGACTCAGCAATATACAAAATTTAGAAGTTGGAGAATTCAGACCAACATATTTTAAATTCTATGCCAAAACCTTCAAAATTAGAAATGCATCAGAACCACAAAGAATACATGAAAACAGCCACACACATTATGAAACATGTCACAATTCTATTTTTTAATCAATTTTAAGAAACATTTTTTATCAATAATAAAAATTAGAATCTATCACTAATGTATCTGAATAACCCATACTGCTGCCTTAAAGTGTAATTCAGATACGCCCATAGCATTAGGGAAATATTCAGGGTATACTAAATCAAACCACTTTTGCCAGTCTATAGCTATGTGATAAACATACACACAACACAAAGATTAAAATCAGCAACACTGTCCTATTGCTTTAACATAGTTCACAGGTTAATTACAGACTAAGAATATGTATGTATCATGAACAATTACTAATCAAAACCAAAGCAAATCATACTTGATTAAAATAGGCTCTTCTGAGGCCAAAAACTTTGTCACTGCAGCCTTACGCTTTAGGCATATGCCAGGTACTGCATATTTGCTGAGTAATGAACAAACCGAATTGCCAGAAGGTGAGAATCTTATTTATTTTTGCATCTCACACAGCAATGTTATCTTCTGAAAACCACTGGAATTAAGACTTTGATTCATTTATTGATCAACATTAACTCAATGCTCTGCATTATTTCAGATGCTAAGGAAACCAATTCAAATAAAAATACATGATTCTTCTCCATGAAAAACTCACAGTCCTAGCAAACAAATACAGAAACAATCATAGTATAACATAGTATGTACTGAAAAAGTGAAAGACAAGTACAATGAAATAAAGAAGGAAACGCATAACAAGTTAGGGGAAACCATCAGTGAAATTACAAAACGAAGAAGGAGGACCTTAAGAGTTTGCCACTTAGAAGGAATAAGAGTTTTTCATTTTGTTTGGGGGAACAGAGGAGGGCAGAACTTTTTACACAAGAAAATAAATGGGAAGATATGTTCATTCACTTACTAGGCACCTACCTATGTTCATGACTCTATTCTAGTTGCTTGGTAAACAGCAGTAAGAAAACCTGCTGTTTAATTCATGCTTCATGAAACTTACATTCTACTGAAAGAGACAAAGATAATTTAAGTACTGTGAAGAAAATTAAACTGGGTTGATTATAACATACAAGATAAGAGAAGATTAAGGCAATTACTTTCAACAGAACAGTAGAAGGCATCTCAGAGGAAGTGACATAAAAGTTGAGGCTAGTGTGATGATAAAAAGATCAGAAGTCCAATCATATAGGTCCTTATAGTAATTGTGAAGGAAAATCACTCGAAAATGATAAGTGCTGACAGATTCACATTTATACAAGATTACTCTCGTTGTTCTACCTACACTGAAAAAATAACAGAAAAAAGGGTGAGGAAAATAAGACTCGGTGACAAATTCAGAAGAAAAAATGGTAGCTTGGACTAGGATGTTAGAGGTACATATGGTAAGGAGTTGTAAACTTCAGAATTCATTTGAGAGGTAGAAGCTAGACAGTTTACTGCTAAAAAATGAGAAAAAAATATATAACCCCAAGGATTTTGGCCTCAGCAAACAAAAGAACACAATGTAATTTAACAAAGAAACCTCAATGGGGAAATTAAGAGTAAAGTCTTAGATATGTTAAGTTGAAACGTTTATTAGAGATCTAAGAAGAAATGTCACATAGAGTTGAATATAAGAGTCAAAAGGTAAGTAAGAAAACCTCAGAGCACTGCAGGCAGTATTTAAGACTTCGTGACCAAAACAAATCACTTAGGGAAATACCTTACCTAGAGAAAAGCAAAGGGGCTAAGGTAGGCTGGGGTACTCTAATCATTTGAAATCAAGTAAAGAGAAAGGAGTCACTTTAAGGGAGACTGACAGGTGAGGAAAAAAAAAAAAATCAATCTGTAAGAGAAATAACTGTTTTGATTAGGAGGGCTATGGCAATTATGCTAAAAGCTACTGAGAACTTAAGTGCTGTGAGGTCTCAGTGGTTGACTGCTTGCTGGTATGTGTGAGACCCTGGGAGGTCAATCCTTGGCTCAGAGGGAGAAAAGTACAGTAAGGCCAGAAAAATGACCATGTTTAACCAACAGGAAAATGTTCAATGTAACTATAATAAAGGGTATCAGAGGGAAGGATAGAAGCAAAGAAGGCTCAAACATGAGGCCCAGTGGGTTTCTAAAATATCCAAGTGAAATATATGTGTGGTTGAAGTGATGCATAACAGAAAGCCTGCTCAAACTGTCACAGCCCTTCACAAACATCTCACAACTATTCTCTGAAATTAGGCTTTTGTTCTACAACTAGAAGGACATCCTTAAGTGTAACAGAAAAAGAGAGAGAGAAAAAAAAAAAAGAAACCACACATGATAATTCAATCTGTATGTTCTCATCCTCCTACTCCCCTCCATATACCAAATGGCTTTCAGAGCATCATTCAGGCCAAACACTCGTATTTACTATTGACCTCATCTTCTCCTCTGAATTTCTACACTACATATTTTATCACTTCATTAAAGCACGTCTTTTATGGTCTTCGTTTCAAGTGAGGAAGTCTTAAATCCAAGATGTTTTTGAAGGCAACTATGTTATTATTCATTAGTATCACCACCGTCAATTAGCATACTAGAATGTGATTCAATTTAATCCGTTAGTAGATTGATGGCATAGTTTTTGCAAATTATTAAGTGCAGATAACTAGTGACTCTCCTTTTCTTATCCTGCCCAAGCTACTATATTACTCTGAACTATGGTTCAGAAAAGTTAAGTAATTGCCCAAGCTCATGAAACTATAGAGAACAGAATACAATTTATAACATATTTATTTCTACACTCCTTAAATGAAGCCTCCTTTTTCCCACAAAGTTGGACTGCTTGGAGAATACAAGATGAGTAAGATATTTGCCTGCTAGAAGTTCATCATTACTTTGTACATTCTCTAATTATCTGACTCATATTATTTAGAATAATACAGAAACAAAAGACATAATCACTGACCTCAAGATAAACTATTCGTAGATTCAAATAACTAGATGTGAGAACAGGGAGAAGGGAGAGTGCTATGAAGTACTATAAAGAAGAATGTAGAGGATTTTGACAATCAGATATAAGGAGGATGATTTCTGACAATGACTTGAACAGAAATGGAAATTGAAGAATATAAGGAAAGGCACAGAAAGTGGTGAAGAAATGTAATAACCTTAAGAAAGGTTTGTATTAGAGAAAAATCTGAAAGACCTAACTATTATGAAAAGCTTCAAATGACAGACTAAAGATCTCAGTTCCAGAAAACTTGATTATTATATAGGTTCACCTTTATCTTTACATATGCATCTATGTATATGTTTAATATTCCTAGTGCTTGCTTTCATTTGCAGTGGTTTGGATAGGTTTGTTCTTGACTGGCAGATTTCTGCTACAACTTTGCAAACTCATTTGCTAAGATCACCATCAACTGTCAGACTTTATGAGAACAAAAATTTAGACTAGTTCTCTAATTCCTATATAGGTGTGGGGATGATGCACTGGAAAGACAGGTTAGAGAGCTGACAGATATGTAGGAAGGAGGCTTAAAATGCACCAGATTCAAAGAGCCAGATCTACTAGGGCTAGTTGTTTGACCTTTACAAGTAAATCATTCAATAACATTTATTGAATGTCTACCACGTATAAGACCCTATTTTAAGCATGAAACTACTCTAAATTCTGTTGCTTTTTTTGGAAAAAAATATTCTTCCTTCATAGTTATGAATAATAAAAAGCCAACCAATTTTATTGCATATGGGTGTTTTATATAAAATGACCCATTATAACTTACTGAAAATATAACAATTTTGAGGGATACCTATATTTTTTTAATCTTATAATGACAACAAAAAGATGTACACAGCACTTGTGTGGTGGAAGTTTATGCAGACAAAATTTTGTTAACACTGGGCATAAATGTATTTTATGTTTAATTTATCCAGACTAACAGTACTGTTTTGTTATAGGTCTTATTAGGCATTGATCTACCACATACATGATGTTAGTGAGACTAGTTTGTTTGGAGGAACAAATAAGGGTGTTATCTTTACTTCAGATCCTAATCTGATCCATTCAAATAGTTATTAACAACAATATCTAGTCCCAAACAACAATGGATAGCCCTAAATGGCATGTATGAGGCATTAAGAGCTTCATGTCAACTTTATGAAGTTACTATAATTTCTTTTTTACAGATTAAAAAAACTGATGTCACATTACTTAACGTAATGAAATAAAGTTAAGTAGAAATTTACAAGTTTTACTCCAATATTGCCCTCCTGGTTCCATGAAAGTAAACCCAGTTAAGACTGTATTTCTGCCTTCACTGAGTTTACTGAGGGATTAACAGACCAGCATCCTAACTCTAACACCAGCTTTCCTGAGGAACTACAGACACAAAAGAATATCTAAATTAGACAGGAGGAGCCCAGGGATATAGCACAGTGGCAAACCTAGTAAGAGTAAGGTCCTGAGTTCAATTCCTGGTACTAAAAAAATAAAATAAAATAAAAATAAATGAGATTGTGAATGCTTCCCACAGAAACTAGCAATGAACTCTGTGTGTGTGTGTGTGTGTGTGTGTGTGTGTGTCTATGTGTGGTTACAAAGACTTTATTGGCAAATCTCAACTGCTAGGTCTAAAGGAATAAGCAAAAAATAAAATATAAATGAGAATAATCATAAAGAAATGAGCTAATACAATGTTGGGACTTTGCTGAATCCAGGAGCAAATATCTCTCTACTAGTGTAAGAGGCTAGTAAGGACAGTCTGCCATAGTTAGGCCATCTTGAAGCATTCAGTCCCATTCAAGATGCAAAGTCATTCACCCTACTTCAACCTTTGATTTTTAGAGTCTAAGAATTTTTAACCAAAATATTTATTTCAGAAATAATGTAATATACCTGGAACTGGTGGTGGTGCATGCCTGTAATCCTAGCAATAGGGAGGCCAAGGCAGGAGAATTGCTGGGTGTTTGAGGCCAGCCTGGGTTATACAATGAATTCAAGGCCAGTCCGAACTACAGGGCAGGAAGAGACACTGAAGCAAAGACAGACAGACAGACAGACAGACAGACAGACAGACAGACAGACAGACAGAGATAGAGATAGAG
>NDGM011257155.1:0-12153 GCA_002564305.1 Octomys mimax
AATCTGTCCTAGCGATTTGATTCGAAACTGTCTAATTGCTATTTGTTTATCAATAAAATTCTGGGGAAAAATTAATTAATTAATTTTACTGACCCATGCACTAGGAAGGACATCTATCTTGTACTGCTTTCACTTTGTTTCTTCAGTGTTCTGAATTTGTTCACCTCTTTGGTTAGCTGAGTTCTTGGTATTTTCTTTTCTTTTTGCAGCTACTGTGAATGGAATTATTGATCTGATTTCTTTCTCAGAAGTTACTGGCATACACAAAGTTACCAGTTTTTGTATGTTGACCTAGTACTCTTTTCCACTGCTGACCTTCTTTGTTAAACTGAAAAAGTCTTCTGGTAGTTGTTGGGGTCTATTAAGTAAAGGATAATTTGGCTTCTTTCTTTCTTCTTTGTATCCTTTTTATTTCTTTTCATGTCAAATTGCTCTGGTAAAATTTTTAAAGTACAGTACTGAACAGGACTGCTAACAGTGGATACCCCTGTCTCATTCCTAATTTTAGAGAAAATTCTTCTTAGGTTTTCCCCATTCAGTATGATGCTGGGTATAAGTTTGCAATGTGTACTGTTTATTAAGATATCTTTATATACCTTGTTTCTTGGAGTATTGGCATGATGACATGTTGACATTTAATCAAACATTTATCTAAATCTTAGATGATTATGTAATTTTTAATCTTTGATTCTATTTACATTTACACTAAATGTAAAGTGTGTTACATTTACTGATTTGCATGTGTTGATCTTTTATCCTAGGATGAAGCTTGATTATGGTATATGATCTTTTTATTATTATTATTATTATTATTTTTGGCAGAACTGGGGATTGAAATCAGGCCCTTACTCCTGCCAGGGAAGCACCTACTCTACTGAGCCATCTCCTCGGGCCCTGTGTATGATCTTTTAATGCAGTGCTGAATTCAGTTTGCGGTAACATTATTGAGAATTTTTGTATATATGTTCATCACAGATAATTGGTCTATTGTTTTCTTTAGTTTTAATTTCAGAAAAACAGCACCATTTGGGTAAGTTATTAATAAAGGCCTGATAAAATTCAGCAGTAAACCTATCCAGTTCTGGGCTTTTCTTTGTTTGGAGACTTCTATTACTTTTTCAAACTCATTGCTTGTTATTAATCTGCTTTAGTTGTTTATACTTTCTGGTTCAATTTTGGAAGGTTATATACATCGAGAAATTTAAGTCTATTCTATAAATTTTGTTATTTATTAGAATATGTTTTCAAAATAGCCCCTAATGATCTGGATTTTACTGGTACTTATTTTAATATCTCTTTTATGACATCAAGTTTTATTTTGGGTTCTCTTTTGATTAGTCTGAATAAAGCTTTGTTTTTACCGTTTCGAAAATCAAAGCCACTACTTCAACCCAGGATGTTTCAGTGTGTAGCAGGAAACAGTCCAAACAACAGTGTCTGCGGTGATCTGCCGCTCCCTCAGGAGCCTGCATTAGATGTTTTTCCCAGGTAGCACTGATTTTCCACCCTGTCAGTGACCCCAGGAACCCTAATCTGTGATTGCTCACGGTCTTCTGTTCCCCAGGGGAGTTCAGACCCTAACAACAATGCTATTCCTGAGGTGGCTCTTCCTGATCACAGCCCTCTGAGAGGTTGCTGGGATAGGAATGACTTTCTTCCTTAGAAATTTCTCTGTGCTGAGGGCCAGCCAGACAGCTCAGCCAATTACAGCAGCTGCTAAGGCAGATGCATGGACCCCAGGCACGCTGAGATGCAATTGAGACTGGGTATGGTGCCACCCAAACCTTCTTGCTCCCTCCAATTAAATCTGCCCTGGACACTTCTGCCTGACAACATATGACTAAGTATATGTAACCAAACACAGAATAAGCTATGTACATAAGTAACCAATTAGAGACTAGCCTGTTATCTACTTTGTATTTCCAGCTTACAAAAAAGCATACAAGTCGCTGTTTTACTGTTACTGATGTTTTTGGGGAGCAATCCCACATCAGCCTGCAGGGTAAGTAATAAAGTGGCCTCCCCAGTACCTTGGTGCAGAGCTTTCCACCCAGTCCGCTACAGTTACAGCGACAGTTGGGTGGTCTGTATTTCCAACCAGGATCTGGTGTAATGGCTGGCAGCTTTCCTCGTGAGGAGCCTGGCACCTCCCCACTTCCCACACTGATGTAAAATGCCCCCCACTTTTATTGCAGTCCCTGCTGGTTTTCTATGCAATTTATATTTCCTATCAATTATCTGTTAGTTCAAAGAATTTTTTCTTCAGTACTTCCCCATGAAATATAATATTTTATTGATGTCTTAAATCTTTTCCCCTAACAGAGTGACACAAAGGCTACCTTCATCTCACCATCTTGCCTAAGATTCATTGAAGTTTTACTACCAGCATCGTATTTCTAACCTGAGTGCCTTGTTCTCTACTGGCTTCTTTTGCACAGAATTCTATTCTCTTACAAATACAGTATCTTCACAGAGTCCTTCATACAAAATATAAGATTAAAAACGTGTGTATAGAACTATGAGTATCCTCTGGGATTCTGCTTTTAAGTTTGTTTTTTTAATTGTGAAATGAAACATGATAACAGGTATAGGAAGGCATATTATACCTTCATTCAGGATAATGCCAGTACCATCAAAATCTTCCATGTATTCCTTACTAATCATAATTCCCAACCCTCAAAAGGTAACCAGTACCTTAATTTTGGAGATAATAGCTTCTTTGATTTTTTTTATTCTTTCACTATCTGATGTCCTCTACCAACTATTATGATTTTGTTTTTCCTAAAGATATATTTAAAATAATTAAAAATAATTCCCTTATAACTAGTTTCTATAGTTTAAAACTACAGATATTAGACCATGTTATATGTAGCTATGTATGGTTTATTTGTGTATTTATATGATAGTTAATCATTACTTTTCATATTCATGTTTTTCTGAGTAGCTATTATGTGTTGCCTCTACCAAGGAGACCTATCCATCACTAAATTTTCTGTGTGGTAATTCCCAACAGATGCTTTTTGTGCAAGCCACGTTGAAGAAAGGTAGTCTAATTGACAGGCTCTGATAGACAAAAAAGAATGAGTTTATTGTGAGACTCTGAACCTGCCCAAATTTCAAGATAAAATTGAGATACCAGTATCCATATTGAAAGCCTTACTTTTCTTTAGGAAAGTATTTGATTTTTCAGAAAGAGAGCTGTAGTTACATCTTATGCTAAACCTGCGATAGAGGCGGTGGGTAAATATTTCAAGTATAGTCCATGGTTCCATATAATAATTTAGAATAAATACTTATTTTTAGTCTCCAGTTTCTTTATATGGGATTAGTGGTACCTATTATTTACCAATTCAAAATCTTTGAATTATATCATATACCTTTTCTATAGTCTCTTTTTAGCTACTCCCAGTTGCTCTGCATTGTATAAATTTGTTCAATTTTCTCATCCATTGTGACCTCACCCTTGATTCCAAATGTCTTTCCTAAGATTGGCCCTTTTGCATTTCTGTAGTTCATTACATTATGTTTCAAGAAAGGTGGTCGGTCACAGCTTGACCTACCATCAAGCAGCAGTACAACTCTCAACTTTCTCATTAACTTTTGTCCTCAATTAATAGTATATATGTTTAACTTTGATATCTAGTCATCTGCTATTGTTTTATTATAAAAACATTCAAATTACATAGGAGCTAAAGGAATCTTACTTTATTGAAGTAGCTCTTTATGATGTGAAACACAGTTTATCACCACTGGGCTATTTAACGTGATTTAAAATCATTTTTTAATAGTAATATAATGACTCCTGTCAAAATAGTCTTACAAATTCATACAAAAATTCTACCTCACTGCTGAAACACAAAGCCACGTTACAGGACGAAATATTTATTTACAAGGTATAACCATATTTAAAAGTGAAGTTTGCTATAAAAATGAAATACGAAGAAATTCCGAGTGTTAAAGGCAGAGGCTTCTGTTTCTTGGAAGCAAAGCAATCAAAGACACCTGGATGCCCACCTTCCCTCACAGCAGGAGAACCTGTGACGCACCCACTGGGGGTCCTGCTTTCAGAACTGGTTGCCGAGTAGGAATAAGCAGAAATAGCTGCCTAATAGACTGCAATGAATTCCTTTATATTTTGGAATTGCTTAAAGCGCTCACAGGAAGCGACAGTTGTGATTCCAGGACAAAAGAGCCCAAATTTTTAATTGATGAGCCAGTGAAGTTTATAATAAATTTACCAAGTAAGGAACAATCAATCAACGCGAGTAGTAGAAAGAAAAGCAGAGCATGAAGCTCAGGCTCTGTAACTTACGAATTCAAATTTCAATGAATACACTGAGGAAAAACTAAAAGAAAGGCTAACAAATTGAACTGTATAAATACAATTAAATACATCACGAAAAGCAAATAATGGAGCAACCTTCTGAAAACCTTCGAAGTATATTTAAAAAGCATCTGCCACCCTTTTTTTGCTTTTGTTTGTTTTTGCATCTGCTATGCTTTGGATCTTCAATGCCCTCTACAGAAGGTAAAGATTCACTCTCCAGAACAGTGCTACTGAGAAGCGGCGGGGCTTCGAGAAGGGTGCCTGGCAGTGAGGGTACGCCCTCCATCAGAGCCTCAGACCCTGGGTCTCTTCCTCTCTCTCTGTTCACCTAAGGCTAGAGTGAAACCGCTCCCCCTATGCTCCCATGAGATGCTGTGCCAAAACAATGGGGCCAGTTGTTCGTATCATACACTGAAGCCTCCTTATTGCAGCAATGCATACTATAGTGTCTCAAAGGAAACAGTAAGTCTAAAAGCAAAACTGGTAAAAAAAAAAAAAAAAAAAATAGCAAGTGATTTTAATGTACCCACTGTGGCAGGTATGGTCTTGTTATGTAGCTCAGGCTGGCCCTGAATTCACTATCCAGGCCAGGTTGGCTTTGAACTCCTGGCAATCCTGCCTCAACCCCACAGTGCTGGGATTACAGGCGTGAAGCATCATACCCAGCTTAATATACCTACTCTGAAATGACAGAAAACATAAAGAACCTGAAGAATATTGTTCAGCATGCTACAAAGTCTGAATTATCTTAAAAACAATTAGAATCTGATAAATGTAAGCAATTTGATAGAAGACACACATATAATCAGGTTAAGTTTCTATGCTACAATATCTAGCACAATTCCTATTTATAGTAAAGTAAAATCAGCAATTATGAAATGAATGTCTGAATCTCCATTTTCAAGTACAAACAAAATTTCACAACTATAACAATTTACCATTAAGGCACTTTTCTTTTTTATTCAATTAGACCATATTTTAATGATTTTATTTCAATATTTTATAATCTTACTCCTTTTCAATTTAGGGAAACAACAGATAAGATAAAAATAGTCCAATGTACAATTCCATTTTCTCTCTCTACAATCTGAACTCACTACTGGTTCTTTTCCTTCCCCTTCCACATTCCAGCTTCAGCCTCTACCACATGACCAAACCAAACAGCTGGCTGTAACTTAGCAGTCATTTTTCAGTTTTCAGGAAACATTCCAAGTGTAGAAACAAAATGATCAGATCATGAAAGAAATCTGATGGAGATTCAATAATAAAAAGTGACACTGAGCTGAAGACCTAAATTAACCCAGGACAGTAACTAGTGGAATAGATTTGAGAGCCATGAAGAAATCGGAAACAACAGGGCTGACTGGCCAGCCTGTTAGGTTTCTGATAGATATGCACTGGGCACACAGAATGTAGGTGAGACAAAAAAAATCAAGAGAAAAAACTGCTAACACCAAGCTTAATTTGGTATATATGGAGTACCTACAAAATATTCAGACACAAATATCCTGTTCCTGTATACGTGTTCATTTAAAGGCCAAGAAAGATCAGTAAATACTGATTTACACGGAGGGGGTAACTTTGTTTTGATAAAGAGATAAACAGGCTGTTGAGAATTCATGTTTTGTGTTATTGTGAATGATGCCAATGATGATATGTGTTTATACAACTGCTTAAAAGTGTGAAAATATTCTATGCTAGTGGGCCATACAAAAAGGCCACAGGCTAGCTTATTTTAGTTTTCTGATTACTGATTTGGATCTCACTGATAGGATAAAAAATTCATAGTATAAAAAGATAAGGCTAGTGAGACCAAATGAAAAGGGTGACAAGTAGGAATCCATAGGAACATTACCATTTAAGAAGCTGTGTGAATACAAAACAAATTTCCCATCTTTGGATGGCCATGGACTGTGGAGCGGTCTAAAGCGCAAGGAACCAGGTTCCATCCCAGTACCACATGCCCTGCAGGCCCCACCCTGGGTACACTCAGCCAGCCCCTAAGACCAGGCATAGTGGCCCACACCTGTAATCCCAGTGCTGGGGAGGCTGAGACAGGAGGTTCGCTATGAGTCTGAACTGTGTATCGAGACCCTGTATCAAATAATTTTTTTTTTTTTTTTTGGTGGAGCCGGGGATTGAACTCAGGTCCTTATGCTTTCCAGGGAAGCACTTATTCCACTAAGCCATCTCCCCAGCTCCCGAAATAAAATTTTTCAAACAGTGGATGGCCAAGGGGTCGTGGTGCAAGCCTGTAATTCCAGCACCCTGAAGCCTGAAGCAGGAGGATCACCAAAAAATTCAAGGCCAGCATAGCTTCTAAATAAGCAAGTTCAAGGCCAGCCTGTAGTACATAGTGAGACCCTGTCTAAAGAAAAAAAAAGCTGGATCTTTTAGCTTGGTTTGTCTAAATGACGGTGGTAAAAAGTATGCCAGCTTCTAGCCGAGGCTCAAGAACCGTGCAACGCCCCACTTCTCTCCGTGGAACGTGGACACAGCTGCGTAAAGCAGCACTGTACAGCCTGACAGATGCTGAGCGACCTCAAGTGCAGCTGAGTCCTCTCAAACAGGCTCATGCTAAGTCATCTGGTCTCCAGCAATGAACAGCTAACTGCAGACATGTAAAGAAGGAGGGTGAGATCAGCAGAGCCAGCAGGCAACTTGTGAGTCCCAGAGAAAGGCTAAGTTGTTTTACATCACTATGCTTTCACAGTGCTTTCTAATACACCATTAACTAAAGAAAACCTAGTATTTCTGCTATATGTGCTTCCAAAGCAGGCACACACAACGCTGTATTTCAGGCCTAGTCTATAAAGTACTGTGCCAGAGAAAGCTTTTGGTACAGCAGTGAGCATGACAAAGCCCAAAATAAAACCCACTGAGAATTAAACAGAAAACAAACAGGAAAAAAACTGAATTCAAATTATCCTTTCAAAAGTTAGGAAGAAGAGATATGGAGAACTTGCCAGAAGGGTAACAACAGCGATAAAAATAGTAAGTAGAGAGGAGGACTTACTGGGAGTAAGAAAGAAATTAGCAAGTTTAATATATAGCGTAATTAAATGGGAACACTGAGATACAGAACACAGTTCCCCTAAGCCTGAGAAATCAACCCCTGAATGCCCTTCAGAGCATGCATGCCCCCAATAATCCAAGCCTCCCACCAGGCCCCAGCTCTTCAAGGTTTCCCTACCTCCCCAAACCATGAAGCCAAGGAACACAGGCCTCTGGGGTCATTATAGACCCAAACTCTAATATACCAGATTGAAATTATATACTTTATTTGATTCTTTTTCCCTAGTAAGTGGTTCTAAGACCACTGTGTTCAAAGAGTTAATATAGAATTTCCCCCTGTTTTAAATAGGCTGGGATTTATTGTTGAGAGGGCATAAATAACAAAAAGGTTATCTGAATGGAAGAAATAACTGAAACGGGGAACAGATTATTTTAGGAATAATTTCAACTGACAAGACTCAGTGAAGAAAGGATGAGATAGAAAAAAAAAAAAAAAAAATAGGGCCGGCCAAGTAGCTCAGTGGATTAAAGTGCCTGTAAGCAAGTGCAGGGGCCAGGGATTCAATCCTCGGGCCTGTCGTGCCAACTCCAACCCCGGGGTGCACTGAGACGGCAATTGAGACTAGGTGTGGTGACGCACACCTGCAATCCCTGCTCTTGGGAGGCTGTAAACACGTGGATCACTATGAGTCTGATCTAGTAATGAGACCCTGAACAACCTGTATATCCTTTCCTAAAAAAAGTACAAAAAAAAAAAAGAATATCTAGCTGACCACCTTTCCTGCTCATAACTATCTTAGACCCAGATCCTTGTTATGTTAACTTTCTCGTAGGTTCTTTTGTTTTTCCTTTTCTTTTTGCTTGTGTTTGTTTGTTTTGTTCTATTCTGTTTTGCAGCACTGGGGATCAAACTTGAGTCTTTGCACTTGCCAGGCAGGTGCTTATGCTGCTGAGCTATCTTCCCAGCCCTCTAGTAAGTCTTTCTTGCTTTAAGCCTCTCATTTTCTTAAATTAGCCTGTGTACCATGATGTGTCCCACAGAGTTTTGTTGGAATAATGCTGTTTTCCCATTAGAATTTCCCAAGCCTAGCCCAGTCTCTTGCCTGTGTGGGAATCTGAAACATGATGGAACACCCTTACCTAGTCAGCCTTCAACAAAGGACATAGTCACTAAGTGAGGAAAGAAAAATGTGAATCGAGAAAGTTATGTAACAAATCATATTAAAACAAAGCAAGCCTTACCACTGAAGAGAAACATTATATTTTTGTCTAAATCATCAGTGAGGCCGGGGAGATGGCTCAGTAGAATAAGCACTTGCCTGGCAAGCGCAAGGGCCTGAGTTCAATCCCCCGTTCCGAAAAAAAAAAAAAAAAAAAAAAAATCATTAGTGACTTCCCTTGAAAACAAAATATACAAACAAGAAATCTGCTCAAACAAGAATTATGTCCATCTTGATTTACAGACCTCCTGAAATTACAATAAGGTAGAATAATGCTATTATAGTCACTTCTCTTTCCTGTACATATTTTTTAGCAAAGAAAATACGATAATGCTTATTTCCTAGCAAATATTTGTATCGGAGTAATGATGTATATCATGATACTGAAGTAACTCCGATATGTCTAAATGTTTTGAGGAACTGATCATTATTTTACTGTAGCTTACAAAACAGGACAAGTGTACGTACCAGGTACGAGAGAGTACCACTTCCTTGCCAGGCATAACCGAGCAGTGGAGGGGCACAGCAGATGAGCGGAAAGCCTCGCGAGGCACATCCTTCCTAGCCTCATCACTACCGCTTAAGCAATTTTTCTGCTTTTGACAAATTAACCTTTTTAGGGTTACTCAGCTATATTGAATCATTATTCAAACTTTTATATAATCAAGATAGAAAGCTGTTATTCATAAGGAAAAATGTACATATTAAAACATACATAATATTTGTAGTGCTGGCTTATATTTCACTTAAGTTGGAGATAGGTAATTTTATCTGTAATGGTTATTAGGATGACTATAAATGCCTTTTCTGAATAGAGTTTCTGATTTATAGTAACAGGTACATTCTATAATTTCAAATAAAACCTCTCAAACCCACCCATAACCCAATCCTTTATTTGTAATTCTTTATACAATTACTAAAATGGTAAAAACTTCTAAAACTGATTTTATTTTTAATACCTTGACTGAGATATAGTATTTCTATGGAATGCACGTATTTTCATCATTTTCCCAATTTCTCCCATATTTAAAATTTGGAAGCAGCAAGAACAGCATAAAGCAACCTCTTCCAGAGTAAGCAGCGCTCTTTTTGAGAATATCATTGTTACATTTATAAGATAGTAATTTTTAATAAAATAAAGTTCTATCTTGCCATTAAACAGTTCAAAAATAGGCACAGCATGTGAATTAACTCAGCATTTAAATAAATATGCTAGTTAGAAGACTAAATAGGAAAAAAAAATATATTGGGAGACAAGAGTATAGAAGAATAATGTATAATTCCATTGGTAGAAGCAAAAAATATTCTTGCGAACTATCATTCGCAATCAGAAGGGGCCTCTTTATACCAGCAGAGGCAAAGAATTCTCAACCTGTATACAAGTAACATTAAAATAACATACAGGCTTTAAAATAAACTGTACTTTGGATTCATGCATCGATTTTTAGATATGCTGCAGACCCAACAAAAGATTAATAAATGAGTGCAAAAGAGGGCTTTTTAAAAATTAAAGGAACTGAAATCAGAGAAAACAAAAGGTTTTGGCATTATGGGTAATGGAAAATGGTTCTTTATCTGTGACTTACTGTTAAAGAGTTTACAGACCTAGTTACATACTACCTGATCTATAGGATTTAACTCCAGCTCTACCTGACAAATCCACTCCTGCCCTTCTGGGCAGCTGTGTGTGTGTGTGCAGAGAACTGAGACCTAAGGTCATTCCTGAATGGATCACCTAGTACAGCAGCCGGACTTTCTTGAGCCATGACTGCCTACATGTCAAACTGGATGAGCCACAAGGCTTCAAGGTCCTTTGGATATTCAGAATTACAAAATGTACTAAAGCACTCTCAAATAAATCAGTGATTCATATGACAATCTCAGCTTTCCATCAGAAGCTATTTCTTAAGGTATCATAAGGAATTTTAGGATAAAAGTAAATATGTGTTTCAAACACACTATCTTATAAATACAATCTGCAGGATCATCCTATTAAATAATTTCAATTAGAAGAAATAACAGTGGAATAAGTCAAACAATTTACCTAAATTACTAATCAGGAAAGCCAGAATTAGTACCAAATAGTACATTTATTTTTATTTTTCCACAGTTTTTAACTTAGCAGTATTAGCTTTTAAATAATGACTGATGTCCTGTATTTTATTCACTGTAGTCACTAAGTAACATGAGCCAGGTACAGTAGAAAAGCAGCAGAAAAATTAAGCTAAAAAATTAATGATTTGTCTTTAAATCTGGGTTCCTCACTATATTTTGTATCTGTTCCCAAGCACTTTTCCTGGAAGTAATTACCAGTAATTATTCTTTGGGATTGCTATGTGCATATGAGACATTATCATTACTCTAATTACAACAGCCAAAGCTGAATTGTTAAATTTCAGTTCAATTAAATGTTTGTTTTGCAGTTTATTTATAGAAATGACAGATGTATACTGTTCAAAAATAAAAAAGGAATTTGATAAGACTTTTCAGAAGCTGATACATAATATACAAAAATATTAAAATGAACAAATTGAATAGTTTAGTAGGGACTGCACCTGTTGAAGCAGTATCTGGGCAACTCCCTAGGATTTTAAAGAACTCTGCCAAAACCAAAGAACAGCTCTTTCTATAACATTCTAAAAATTAGTAACTGAATATATTATAGAGAAATTTGTATTTGTTTTATGGAGGAAAAACAAAGAATGTTATCTTTTTGATTGGAATCTTCTATTGAGGTGAATTACATGTAGCATAAAAGTGACCAATCTAATCATTTTAAGAGTATTATTCAGTCATATATAATGATTACAACTTATTTTCAAGATTTCTATCACTACAAACAGAAACTCTGTAGCAGCAGCCTTCCGTCCCTTTTGCTCACCCCAGCTTGGGCCAGCCTCTACTCTTACTATCCCTATGAATTTGCTCTAGACATGTGACATAAGTGGAGTGTGTCAGTCCTTTTGTGGGTGGTGGTTTCACTTCACGCTTTTAGTGCTCATCTACAATGTAAGGTGCACCAGAACGTAACTCCTTCTAATGACTTTGTTTACACCACATTTTGTTGATCCACTCAGTGGACACTTGCACTATGTATTCTCTGCTACAATATCAAAATATATAAATCTAGGTGCTTACACAGAGAAAATAACTGACTTAGCTCAATTATTTAGATATTTAAGGACATAGTGCCAGCACCTACTATCCCCTGGAAAGGGCCCTCAAGTAGCGTCACATCACAGTAGAGAAACTGAAAGGGGACTGGACCCATGCAGAGAAGATCACACATGTGGGCCCAAATGTTCTGATCAAGGAGATTATGAGGCCACAGAGGAAAGTGATCAATGATGTAGTGTGCCTAAGGAGAGTCACATGGAGAGAAAACATCCTCTCAGGCTTTCACAGAGAGCAAATTGGTCAGGCAATGGCCATGACTCATCCACATGGCTGGCACTGAAAAAGGATCTACAAACTGCAGTATAGGGTTTCAGGCTAAATCCTGAAGGGATGTGACTGACCTTGTCAGACACAAAAGTTACATTTCTTATTATATAGTTCTTGCTTTATCTTGGTCTTAACCATCCAGCAGAA
>NDGM011257155.1:12203-22241 GCA_002564305.1 Octomys mimax
CTTGGTCTTAACCATCCAGCAGAAAAGTATAATAACAAGGTATGAAAAGTAAAGCCATATTAACATGCTTAGCTATAAAGGGCTCAAGTCAACAACTTCTCACACTGCCAGTCCTACAGATAACCCACTATAATTATGGACTACTATATTGGAATATTTTGCTGAATTCACACACTGACAATATGTACATGACAATGGAACACCCGTATCTGACAAAACTAAACAAAAAGGGGATACAAATGCAGGACCATTCTGTATCTGTATATACAAAGTAGTTAGGATATACAGCTACTTTCTCTTAATTCAATGAATAGAAAGACTTGCAGTAATAGTGTTTGTGGAAAGGATATCATGTCTGTATCTTACACTATGAATAACCACTAAGAAGACAATGCAATGTATTAATTATTGCAATTGTCCTACTAATCAGTTTTGAAATTGTGTCATTGCTATTTTTTTCTCAATAAAATTATTGGAAAAAAAAAATCACACAATGTGGGGTAGGCTTGCTTTCCTAACACACCTCATGAAAAGTAGCTCTTTGGGAAGGCCATCATTCATCTCTTTAGAGGCCAGGGCTACAGTGATCTAACTGCTCAAAGGTTCCCCCACCTTGTGACCAAGGGTCCAGTACATGAAACTCTGGGGGAAAAGTATAATCAACGGAAGTTTGTTTCAACCTCTTGGCTACAGTGAAAATGTTGCTGCGAACACTGCCATATAACTGAGTCCTTGTTTTCAAATCATTTGGAGGTATATGCAGAAGTGGAACAGATAGCTTTAACTTATCTTTAATGAAAAAAAGTAAGTCAAAACTCCATAACAAAATAATAGGAAAATGAGCCAAGGAGATAGCTCAGTGGTATAAGCACCTGCCTGGCAAATACAAGGTCCTGAGTTTGATCCTCGGTACCTAGCAACAATAACAACAACAACAATAATATAGTTAATACATTGAGTATTATCTTTCGAAGTAATCAGAATACAAGATATGGGCATAAAGATTCTCCAAGCAATATTAATGCAAACTTTTCAATGAATTAAGAGAAATCTGTATAGTTCAACTATACTAAATTAAGGTATATCTGTCACATATCTATTATATATATATATATATATATATATATATAATAGATATACACCCATATATTTTCCCCTTTTCTCTTTCCCCTGTCCTAGTTCCTTGCTCCTTCTGAACGATTTCTAACTTTCTGAGGAATTACCAAACACATCTTCAAGCTGGCTGCAGAGCACTGTTCGCCCGCTGCCAGGAGGTGGGCTCGTCTCCCTACATCTCTGCAAAGCTTCACTTTGTCCTCTGATTACAGCCACCCTGGCAGCTGTCAAATGGTATCATATGGTGGCTACCAGCTACTGATAACAAATATTTTTTTCATGTATTTATTTTGTATGTTCTCTTTACAGAAATAATTATTCGAGTCCTTCATCCCTTTTACAGTTTTGTCTTCCTGATACTGAACTGTAGGCTTTCCTTGCTTATATTTGTTTTTCTAACACAGATATCACTTGGTAGTTCAGGCTGGCCTCAGCTTTGTGGAAATCCTCTTGTCTCAGCCTCCAACTGCTGGAACTAAGGATTAATCCAGCAAGTTATTTATTTAGTCTAGCTAGATACCCAGTACCCTCATCAGTATGTGATTCGCAAACACTTTCTCTCATTCTTTGGGCTACCGCTCTCATGACAGGACCCTTGCATGGGGGGTGGGGTGCACCAGAACCTCACACTTGCCAGGAGGCGATGTGTCCCCAAGCTACATCCTCAGCCTTAGCAGTGCATCCTGATGCACAAAAGTTTCGTTTTCTTTTCTTTTTCCTTTCTTTCTCTTCTTCCTTTAATGTATTTAGTACAGTGTCTATAGGGTCTCAGTAAACAGATCAGAATTGCAGTGATCCTTCCTGTTTTTCAGCCTCCCACTCGCTGGGATTACAGGCATGCACCACAAGGAGTGGGGCTGGCAAGGCAGGCCGGGAAGTTTTCACATTTTCAACAAATCTAAATTACCTTTTTCTATTATTTCCTGCGTCTTTGGTGTTATGCTAAAGACTCCACTGACAAATTCAAAGTCTTCAAGATTTGCCTCACATGTGCTAAGAACTTTAGACTCTTAAAATTTAGGACTATTTTATCTATCATGAATAATTTCTTGTAAAACATAAAAGAAGGGCTCATCTTCATTAATTTCCATATGGTTATCCAGTTTTCTCAGTGTTACTATATTTGTTAACGAGTTGCCTTTTTATTAGGATGCTATCAATGATATGCTGTCCTTTTCGTTCTTGTGATTTTTTTACAGATTCACTTTGGCCGCAGCTTGTGGGGATCTCCCTGCCTCAGCTACCTGAGTGCTTGGATTACACAGGCATGTACCATCACACCACTTACGTGTCATTTTAAAGTTTGCAATTCTCACACTGTGATTTACTTTTTTTCAGTTATCTTAGAAAGCACCTTAGTTTTTATTTTACAATGTTCTTAATTTTACTTCAAAAGTTACAAATGTTCAATTATCTAATTTAAATAAGGTAAACAAAAAGGAGAAAAAAACTAACATTAAGAGAAAGTCATAGATAACACTTTGGTTTGTTATTTATTCAAATACGTTTAAAGATTTAATGTTTAAAAATTGCACCATCTAAGGCAGTTAGATTATCTGCATTATCTGCAAAAGGCTATGTATGAATTAATTAAAAATAACTAAATGTAGCTCCAAAACCATACTCATGACATTTCAAGCACTCAATAATCACATGTGGCCTGTGTCTACTATACTGGACAACGATACAGAAAATTCCACTCACTGTAGAAGTTGTTGGCCAAGAACTGCTTAGAATGATTTCAAATTATATATTTTCTAAATAAATCCTGATCTACTACAAGTATCTGCAAAAAATTAGTTTTCAGTTCAATAAGTATACAAGTGTCCACACTCTTTGAAGCACGAGGTACAAGGAGATGTCAATTTTCTTTGCCAATTTAAAATACAAATAATCATTTGCCTGTTTCCAATCTGCATGGCTCAGATTCTGGGCATAGTAAAATGAATGTGACCCAAAGGTCCCAGGCACCAGTTCACACAGCTGCTGCAAATCTAGCAGTCACTGTAAACACTAGCGCAGTACCAGTAGTCATTACAGGAAGTGATGTCGTGTTACACTGCCTGCAAGTACCATTTACTTTCATTAATATTACCATTATGGCCTAACATGAGTATCCAATGATGGCCCATTTGTTTTGTTTTTAATTAACTTTTCTTAATCTACTTTTCAAAAAAATTTCTGGAGTAGTCAGTCTACTATGATCTCACAAGAGGTTTTGTTTGTTTTTTGTTTAAAGATAAGCTCTTGCTTTGCTGCTTGGCCTGGCGTGGTGGGGTTGCAGAGGTACGCCTGCGCCGCACCCAGCTAAGGGGTTGTGGCTCAGAACTAACGTGAGCGTTTCCCCACGCGTGCTTAGGTGCACTTCCTCAGGGTGTGACTTGGTTTTTTAACTGTTATGACATATATACAAAGTTAACATTTATATTAAATAAAAATTGATATCCTTTGTTTCTACGTGATGACATGCTTAGAAACAGCCTGCCTTATTTACATCAAACTTATTTATATGAAGATATCATTAATTAATAAGTACAACCCTTTAAATTGCCAAACAATATTTCAGCAAAGTAAACATATACAAGAGAACATTCTTGTAAGACAGATTATTAAGGTATCCATTTTACAAGTAAAATACTGAAGCATCTTGATTATAGTATATATTTAATTTTTTGTATTTACTATTTTACCTTATACATTTAAATATATAGGTTACATAAAACATACAATGGATATAGTATAAGGCATTATACTAGACTAGATGGGGTAAAAATTTAAAATAGAATCCACCCCAACTGGATATCTATTTATTTTATTTATTTCTTTTTTTTTCGGAACCGGGGATTGAACTCAGACCCTTGCACTTGCCAGGGAAGCGCTTATTCCACTGAGCCATCTCCCCGGCCCTGGATATCTATTTATATGTGGAATAAGAACACTGTATTTTTATATTTTAGAAATGTAGCTCTCAGAACCTTTGCCTTTTTGGAAAATATTTCCATTCAGTCTAGACATTAAACCTTTTGCCTGTATTTTCTTCAAAATAAAGAGGAAAGTGAGCTACACATAAAGGATATCAGGAGAAAATAAAAGCATATATGAAGTACCGAAAGACAGATCTATTCTATGAAAGATACAACTGTATGGTCCACTCTGCTGAAAAGGTCCTTTTCGTTTCCTGAAAAAGGACCTAAACAACAACTCCGTGGCACGTTTCCCGCTCTTGGTATTCACACTGACATATCTTTTCCCCTCACCGGCAGGTTTCGCGGTGGTTCCAACATACAAAATTTAATGCTTGCTTCTTCTATTTATCATTTCATTTGACCTTACTGGCTCAAAAATAATTCAAGCAGGTTTTATTTGGAGCAGTCACAACGTTTCTTCTAGTTTTCCTTCCTTTTGAAAGAGCAGTTTGGTAAAGCCATAATTAGTTCCATATTATTTTTTAAAAAATCAATTCTCTGAAAGATAAATCCACAGCTTTAATAATATAAATTAGTCTTTCTTCCTTGTCAGAGGAATCACTTCTACTGCAGTTTTATATTCATGACTGGTATATTCCTCTACTGCATCTATCATATTATACTCCAACTACTTCCACATATGTCTGTCTGCCTACCCTACTCTGGGAGCTCTCTAAATTCAGCTCAAAACTGGTATATTTTCTCCCCCTATCTCCTATTTTATCCAGTAAGTCGACACAGAGCCTGGTAAATAATGGTGGCCACCCACCTTCTTCTTCAGGGACCAACCACAGGCTGGCCAAGAGCAGCTGTCCCCTAGTTTCCTCAGTATTAACACATTCATTTGTGTATCAGACTCTTCCTATAAATACTGTGCTACGGAGTGCTCTTACAAGAAGATATGATTAATTAATAAGTCCAACCCTTTAAAATGCCACACTATATTTTAGCAAAGTACATAAACATACATGAAAGACAACATTGTGAGACAGGTTATTAATGTTTGCATTTGACAAGTAAAATTCTGAAGTTGTAAGATTAGAAATTTGTCAAAGGTAACAGTGCTAATAGATCACAGAGTCTGACATGAAAATAGGTTTTATAATTTCAGTGTACCTTTCAGTACAACAAGCAGTTTTCATGCAAATAACCTTTAACGAAGCATCAATGGTACCTGAAATACTTACACTGACCCCAGCGCCCAGTTCTTGGGTTCAAATAATTTGGATAAAGACCATTTGGCCGATCCATTTTCTGAAGTAGTTTCCGAATATGCATGACCTCAACAAAATAAAATTAAGAATGTCACCAAACCTTGATATTAGCTTAGGTTTTATATTTTTCCTGAAAACTCACATCTAGCCCCTACCTTTTTTATGTATGGTGATTATAAAAGGCCTCGGTTTCTCAAGTAGGTCACTGTTTTACTAAAATAATACAGGGTCATTATTTGAAAATCAAATAATAACAAAAGCAATAAGAAGAAAAGGAGATCTGAGATAAAGCACTTTATTTATTTTTTGTTCGTTTTGCACTGCTGGGAACCGAAGCCAGAGCTTTGCACTTGCTAGGCTAGTACTCTACCACTGCACTGCACCTCACCACAGTGAAATTGTTCTAAATCCCAACTTTCTATTAACAAAAAATATCAATCAGAAATATCAGTGATAAATATCATTCCAGAAATATTCAATATAAGAAATAATTCCATACAAATACAATCATAGCATTTCTATAAAAAGTATCAATTTAATGTGCAAAAAATGAAGTAAAATCAAATTGTTAAGTTTTAAATGCTGTCGCCATAATACATATTCCTATACTCCTACAAGGTCTCTCTGAGTTCAGGAGAGACTTTCCTGGGAGTAGTTCTAGATCCATCTCTAGACTGGCTGCATTTTGTAAGTGCTCTGGGATGCAGGTGTGTGGTGTTTAAGTAATATACCAACAGGTGTCCTATTCTATGTACTTTTTAAAATTTGTTTGAAACTGTAATCTTTACATTTGGTGGATAATCTGGCTGGCATAAGGCCCTGTAAAAGCACTTTCTTTCTTACAGGACCTCATACACACTTTTCTGGGCTTTAGCACAGCAACTCCTACCACAAGGCTGTCTATTATCTTTCATCTGGTGTAAGCGGGCTCCGAAATACTACCTGTATTTCCTGTGTTACATACAACAAGTTAAACTTGGATAATTGCACGAATCAGTTTCAGGAAGTTCTGAGTGTTATAAAAAATAAGAAAATTACACTTTCTGTCATCTAAAATGACATAAAATACTAAATTCTGTTTCATTTCCTTATGTTTATAACAGCTGCTGGTTTTTCTCACTTTGGTCTTAAAGTCCTTCACTATCTGCGAACTACCTTTCTCTCTACTGTCCCCATCCGGGGCTTCGCAATCTCTCCTTAGGCTTGTCTTGGACCGTGGATCCTGAGATCTCCGAACGCTGGTCTCTCTGTTACACAGATGTTCTTTCTTATGCTGACGTTTGGTCAGAATTTTCTCAATGCTATTTTATGATGAGTATATTCTGGTCACCGTATTTCACTTTCCTTCCCTATTTTTTATTTAAGGGAATCTTTATATAAATTATATACTTTTTTTGTTTTTTGATAAGCTCATCACTATCTTCCTTGAACATGCTATTTACAAGAAAATTTTCATATACTGTAAAAGACTAATACAGTGCAGCTATAAATATCCTTTTTAGCTTCTGCTTCTCTCTAGCCAGATGAGACTGGCTGGACTGAGCATCTATTACTTATTCTTTTTCTCTACCCTGTTCGCAGACACAAACATAGCCTGACTCTGAAATTTTTCATTCAACTGTTATCTGTCTATTTCTCAGTACATTACACCTAATCAAAAGAGATACAATTGGCCTGTGATCTTACTCTCACTTATGAAGGTTCTCTTCAATGTTATTTAATAAAGGTTTGAACTTTATTTTTGTTGGATTTGGGGGAATCTACCCTTCTGTTCCTATCACATGCGGTAAATTTTATAAAATGATACTTTCTCAACTTTGGACGCTTGTTAGAGAGAAATATACTGAGTTTTAATGTTTACATTGATCTTTTTATGTAAAAATTTTTTTTCATTTAAATGTAGACTATTAAGACTAGGGTACAGCTCAGGAACAGAGCACATGCTTTTAGCATGTGCAAAGCCTGGGTTCAATCCTCAGCATCAAAATAAGTAATTTTTAAGTACACTGTCTTAATGTATTAAGTAAAAAAAGCCTATCATCTGAGCACTGGTACTTTCTTCCTTTTCAATTCTTAAACTTTTTGTTCGCATTTTTTTTTTTTTTTTTTTTTNTGGTCCTACCAACCTGGTTAGGAATTTCAGCTCAATGCTGAACAGATATGAAAATGGAATTTTTAAGAAACCTAATAGTGACTATAGTCTCTCAAATAACAATTGATATTTTAAGTATGTTGTAAATACAGCAGATATTTCTTAGAATAATTTAAAAAGAAAAAGAAAAGGTCAGGGCCTGGATAAATATTTTAAGTATTAATCAAGTCTTTGGAAAACTTTAAAGGCTCTTCTATAAGAAATAAAGAAACGGGGGTGGGGGGAACCCTTACCTTTTTGTAGTAAACCAGGTCCCCCGTCAGGTAGCTGAGGTGAACAAACTCCATATGCAGCGTCCCAAATTCAGCCAGAATGCTGCTGCCTGCAGATGCCCAGCCCCAGTTCCGACCAACTCCACTGAAGAAAGGAAAATAAGAGATAGGATTTGGAAATGAAGTTTTTAAAATGTTTAATGAATGTGTAAACTTTAATAAACTAATTATATTGTAGAGGCCTTCCTGTACCAGTGTTAAAAACAGTTTTGGTTTTGTCTCTTTTTAATAGCTGCACAGAACACCACACCACCAGTGCTTCTCAAGTGGAGTGCCCCATCCAGGGGCACATGAAAATGTGTGAGGACAAAGCACAGTACCTTGTCTCGAAGCCTGAAGATGAAACCTGCATCTATTGTGCCAGGCCAGGACCAAAGCTAGAAAATGGCCTCTAATTGTCAGAACAGTACCATTTAGTAAACAACTATCCTAGCCTGAAGACTAGTAATGCCTGTACAAGACCTATACAAATAGACATAACTTATTTAAACAATCCTCAGCTTAGTCCTCTACTTGATGGTCCCTTGGAGTATTTCCAATGTTCTATCATTATGAACTCTTACAAAGAATAATTTGCATAGTTATGTCATTTGTATACATATGATCTCTGTGACATGTTCCTGAATTCTTTTAGCTAGCCCTAGGTTTTATTTGACATCTGACTTTATAAAATGCAATGCTGGGAGGGTTTAAATGATGCTATCTTTTTAAAAAGTTAAATTCTCCTGAGACACTGATCAAGCACAGGCAGATCCCCTTGGCTTCAGGCTTCGATATGCTTATTCCATTTCAGATCTATAGCTACTTTTAAATAATGGCGCTCTGGGCTCTCAGCTGACAGAGAGTTTATCATGGTTCCTCCACTCAGGCAGATTTAACTAAGCCTCTGGTCTCAGTACAATGCAGTTCTTAAACTATTTCTGTAGCACTTCCAGCTCCTTCTGCAGTTATCTATGCATGTGAGTTGTACTTCATACATATATAGCTACTGAATTGCTAATGACTTGAGGGAAATCTGTGAATAAATGTTTGAGGCTTTTCTCTATAATTCCTATTGTTTGAGATCGTATCCTTCATGTGTTGAGCCATTTTAGCAATCCCAACATCTAACCATTTCTCCTCTCTACCACCCAAAGATAGGCTTCTAAGGTCTCTGCACCATAATCTATAATATGCCCTCAGGGGACAAGCCAGTTTGTGTGAAGGCAACCCTAGCACCACGTCCCCTAAGGTCCTAACTGAGCTGCTTTTAAAGCCTTCAAACTATTTGGTTGTATTTATTTTGTCTAGCTTTATGATTGCTTTTGACACAAGGGAAGTCTGATAAAGGCTATATTCATGCCCGCTTGCTACAAGACTTTCCCATTTGGTCCTGGTTTTAATCAATTTTATCTGAGCAACTGTGCCATAATCTTATTGGTTGGCCATAGTTTTGTCCCAGCTCATGCCCATCTGAGGAAGTTCCCATGTTGTCTTCCTTAAAGCCACCTCATCACATGGTTTTGCTGTATAAAAATCCCTAGAAAAGACAGATTTGGGGCAACCCCCTCAGGTTCTCCTCTGTCCCTCTCTCAGACAGGAGCTGTTTCCCCCAATAAATATATTGTACTCTTAACCTCTTTGATTCCTAAAATTCATTTGTTAGTTTTAGAGAACATGACCTTGGCCCAGGCATCTTTCAGGTGGGGAGTTGCATTCTTCTGTATCACCTCCACTGCTACTTTTATACTCTTTGAAACAATGGACAGCAAATACCACTACAATTTTTTTTAATAACTGAAGGCTGAATCAGAGAAGAAATATGTACGTATCAACTATCTAAGTCATTCATGTCACAAATAATGCTATGCTGTGGAGATCTTGATAAACGAAATATGTGTATTTCTCTTCTCACAATAAAGACCATTTAAATACCAATGATTGTAATGAAAATGAAGTAAGAAAAAAATACTGCACTACATTCAAGGATAGAAAGTGCATTACAAGTGGTTTCTCTTTATATATTATGTTCTGAGAAATAGTTTGAAATGACAGTTTGCACTGAGACCTGAATGAGGAGTAAAATTCCCAGTATGGAAACAGACAATGGCCCAAAGGGAAGGAGGGGGTGGCTGCGAGGAAAGCTCAGGAAGCAGCTACTCAGGATGAGGGCTGAGAGTGCGGTGTTATTTAGACTGGAACGCCCAAGAATTCTACAGGCCACAGCGAAATTTTACAAGTGTTAAGTCTGATGAGAAGTCGTGAGGGGAGGGGCCGGGGAGATGGCTCAGTGGAATAAGCACTTCCCTGGCAAGTGCACGGACCTGAGTTCAATCCCC